>BQNB010095457.1:5718-25865 GCA_026074375.1 Tanacetum coccineum
AGTTGACAAGCCTTTTGTTCATGTTCATTCATTTAACTAAACGAACGTAAAATGTTATTCATGTTCGTTCATTTAATAAATAAATGAACATAAACGAACTTTTCTGAATGGTTTATGAAATGTTCATTGAATGTCAGTTCGTTTACAGCCCTAGTGAATACGACGTATCCACTTTTCAGAATCTATACAGCGTATTCCACATAAAACATCAATACGGCGTATCGATCGTCTGATACAACAACAGTTTTAATTTTTCGTATTCGTTTTCGTGTTTAGCTTTCTATGTTCTCTTTTATCTGAACTTATCCTACTGACAATTTTCTGATTCCTTTCAGTAGATAGAATGGAGAGAATCAGAATCAAAGAGTACGAAATAGAATCCAAAGTGTTCGACTAGCTAAAGATTGATCTCGACTTGTTCACTTATGATACACCTCTCAGGACAATTTTTGATGAATTTAGATGACTAAGTAGCATGGAGGATGATTCATTTACTTATGAATTGGGAGTCCTTGAGGATTTTTATTTTCCATGTGTTGAACAACCGTATGATAATTTGAAAAATGGTGATCTTGATGTTTATGAACCACGACAATGTTATGATGAATATGAGAGTATGTTTGCTCAAGTTGTAATTCTAATTGACAATAGATTAGTAAAACTCATTGACATAACTTTGGAGCAATGGTTGGACCTCAAGTTCGGAGATCATAAAAAGGTTGATAAAGAAATTGTGGAAGGTGTGGTTGGTACATGGTTGATTCGAAGCTACAAGAAACAGTTCGAGGAGTATATGGAGATAAAAAGGCGATTGGAGGTAAATGAGATTAACACCGACGTGGAATGCGATCCAACTAATATTGAGTTTGTAAAAGGGTTAGCTTCCAAATTTAATAACATATGACAATGGATTGGTACATAAATAATGCACTATGGATTTATTGGAAAAGAGGTGATGATGAAGAAGTATTGACTTATGATGATTTTTCTGATCTTGAAGAAGAGAATCTGAGTGAAGATAATGAAATTGCTGAAATCTTCAAGATAGAAATAGATATATTCGACTTTGAGACACCTTTATACAAAGAATTCAAGGATTTCAATCACCTTCTTCAGATTGATGTTGATGCACTCACTGGAGATCTACCAGGATTTAAGACATATGCAGATTATAAAATGCGTAGATCTATAAATGGAAGATAATGGAACTTGAAAGGAACATAATGATGATATATGTCATGAATGCAAGCCGTTTATTTTTAAAAGTGGACATGTTGAATGACCCACTTGTAATTGGAAAGAAGATAGATATTATAATGGAGGAAATTTACCTGGAATGATTCAAGTAGGAAACATGGTTTATTTTCAAAATTATAAGTGGTATGAAGGATTGGAAGATGGTGATTAAAGAAGAAGCTTTAAAAGAAAAATCCATCTTGAAAGGATTATGGGGAGATAAGAATCGATAAGGAAAGAATTTTTGCTCTTGGTTAAAAGAGAGTTTCGGTAATTATCACGAACTTGATTATGAATTAATGATGAAGTTAGAAGAATATTGGTGGGGAAAGAAAGAAGAGGAAGAATCAAGTGAAGATGCTTGGAGCAACTACTTACCTAATGATGATAATGATGCAATTCAAGCGAATCAAGAACGGTTTGATGATCATGAGCCAATGGAAGATGATGATGATGATATCGGGGACTTAGATGATTACTTGATTCCACAAGATGCATCTTATTATGTTGATGAAGAGGAAGAAAGATTCAAGGAAAGGAAGAGCAAATTACTTGGGATACCTTACGAGAAACCACCAACGTTCAAATCTGAAAAGTTCGAGGTAATTAAATACTCATTGGGACCAGCGGAAGAATATGTTGCTATTAAGGAGTATGAGTATGATATTTGGGTACGAACCGAAGAAAACGTGTCTCACGTCTACCAAGAGATTTTTCGCAAGAAAGACGAAGGGTGGTCCGTGACGCGTATGACATAAAGAGCTGAAGGGAGTCTAACTTAAAGACTCTTCAATAAACAAAAATGCTTGCCGGGAGACAACCCGGAATGTAATTTCAATTTTTGTATAGAGTCTGTCTGTCCAGTATGTCGATACGGCGTATCCAACCCCATGGATACGGCGTATTGAATACCCTGGACACATTATCTTTTATTTTTCAGTACTTTTGAAACTTTATTGTCAGACTTGTCAATACGGCGTATTCATAATTATGAATACGGCGTATCCAACACCATGGATACGGCGTATCGACTGTCCTGTACAGTTATCGTTTTTATTTTCTTATTCTAACCGACGTTTATTTGGAGATACAATTGCTGTGATTTTCTTTATCTTAATACAGAGAAGTACTAAACATGAATGAAGGAAGTGGTGGTATTTTTCTTTATTGTAATACAGAGAAGTACTATAATTGAATAAAGAAAGTGGTGGTATGAATATAATCTAGAATCTTATGTGTGTGGTGCATGCTGGTATTCAGACGCTTTTCACAAACACAACACACATAGTTGCTCATATACTCATCATGGAGGATCATACCGAGCAAATCCCAAGGGAGTTTTTCGTTCTAATTTTTTTATTTCCTGTTTTTCATGTTATATTTATACAACGTGGGCGTTGTATATCTCAAGTGGGGGAGGAGAATTAGAACGCTACTTGTCCTTATTTTTACAAAAATATGCCTAATTTATGCTTAAATTTTAAAAAAAAAATTAGCATGTTTTTGTAAGATTATTAGTTGCATAACCCGCACACATAACCCTTATTTCCATATTGTGAGGATTAAGCCTATTCCGTTTCCCTCATTTTACCAAAAATTCCACAAATATATGAGTGTGCCGGTGATTGTAGTAAACTTTAAAACTTGGCTTGGTATAATATTTCGAGACTCATAATGAGTTTTAGTTTTATAATTAGAAGTGACTTATCTAAAATTGGTAAATTTCTAGGATTACACTAAAAAGCCTATACATATTGTGATATTAACTAACTACACTGGTTAGTTGATCCCCGTATAAGCCCCTTTTGTTTACTCTCATCTTTATAGTGAGATACTCTTAGAAAAACTTTTTGAGCCATTCCTTTTGTTTTTTACACCACCAAATATTTGTTTCGTTACACCTTTACACCTTGCCATACCTATAGATTATGTCCTAATCGTGGCTAATTGATGTGGGGTAAATGTATTGTACTTCTGTGTTTGTTGCGTATTTTTTATCTTTGGTTAGGTCGGGAAATTGCAACTATGCAATGGGAATGTGAAAGTTGGTATGTCTTTTATTTTCTGTGTGTTTTACTAACTTTCACTTTATGATCAGAAAATAAGTCCAGGATTTTATTTATGATGGTGAAATGGTGAAATTTTACACCTTTATTTCGTTTTCCGTTGTAGTAAAAAAAAATTGAAATAACAGAAAAATACAAAAAAATATAAGAGAGAAAAAAGGAGAGGGTTGTGAGATAATTGGTTCATCTAAGCTTAACCGATTTTATTATTTATGAGGATCGATTATTCATTGGTACGTGTTATAAACCAACGATGTAAAGTTTTGTTGTATATTATTTCTAGTTGGTCGTAATATAAACCAACTATGTACTTTATGTATAAAGTGGTAGATATAGCCCTATTGTTGTATTTTATATTATATCATTGACTGGGTTTGGCCGTTATGGAACGCACAAACTAAGTTTGTTTTAGTAGTGTTCTAAGGCATCGATGAAGTCTATTCGTGTGTACTAAAGCATGAGTTTCAGTGTTAAGCGGGATTTCTAGTGATTTAAGCAAGAGTTAGTGATGTGTGTCATGTTCATGGGTATGGTCGGAAAAATTGCTAGCACATTGTTTTTTATTTGTTTGGACTTAATCTATTTGTTTTGTTATTTTATTTTACACCAATTATATATGTTTCCCATGCCTAATCCCTAACCTTTGGTTTTACTCGAATGAGGGAGTGAGCAATCACATATGTCTCATTCATGAATTTGAATGTGTATGTGTGGTTTTGTCGCCCTTGTTATTACTATTGGTAAAGATTACTTAATCCCTACCCTATATCATTCTTCATATTTACCTTTGGTTTGCTCGAATGAAGAGTGTGGCAATCATAAGTTTCGCGGTCATGGATTTGGGCATGCATTTGTGGTTTTGTCGCCCTTGTTGGTGTAATATTGTTGGTTAAGATTACTAGTCCTATTCTTTAGCTTATTCGAGTTAAGGAGTGAGAAATCACAAGTGTCGCGGTCATGGATTTAGGTGTGCATTTGTGGTTTTGTCGCCTTTCTAGAATATTGGTATCAATAGAGATTAAAAAGAATTATCGACCCTTAAACCTTATCATATTAACCTAATTTACCTTTTTAGACTTGGTACTCCTTGCTTTAGTTGTGGAGATGTGTATCTTTTCCAAGCTTATGATATAATACTGTTATGACCAAGCAATTGAGCGAATTACTAAAATGTTACCGCATAAATTAGTTGAGTGATTTTAGTGATTTCATTTTCCTTTTTCGTGAGGTGTTTGGTTGTGTGGTAGTAATTGAAAAAAATGCTTAAAGGAAATTCTAAAGTCTACTTGAGTACAATTAGGATTCTAAAGTCTACTTGAGTACAATTAGGATTCAAGTAGGGGGATATTTGATAATTATTTTTTTTTTTAATATAGTCTAATTTTATTGCATCATTATATCCCGTCTCTATTGCCCCCGGGGCTTTACATTCTTTTATATATGATTGGTACTTAATTTATTATATTATTTATTGCAATAATTATCGAGCATTTTGTGAAAGTTAGCTAAAAAGGCACGCACTATGGAGCATAAACAAAGAGTTAAAAAGTCTACTAATTCTGACAACCTATACGCCGTATCATTCTATAAACATACGCCGTATCTAAGACTTTGACGAACTAAAAGACTGTAGATATATCAAATCACTTAAACTAATAGCATAACAAATCGCTTGAACTTCAAAACCTGTCATAATCGCATGAAAACATATTTCATCATTGTATTTTGCTAATTATTTCGCTAGATTTAAAAAATGTTTCGCAAGCTTCAAAAATGTTTCGCCTACTTAAAAACATACTTTTTTACTCAAAAATCACAAAAACTCACCACTTTTGACCATTTTACCCTTATTTTTTCTTACACAACTAGTTATCTTAGACTAGATCTTGCTTTAAAATTATTAATTTACACTTTTAAACATAAAAATTCAGGCTTTGATTTTCAAGGGATGAAACCAAAAAGAAAAAACAAAACGGACGATCTAAATAAGTTTTAATCGTACACAAAACTCACGGGTATCACGTCATGGTGTATGATTACTATTTGTTAGATGTATAAAAATCACTTAACAAATAAGCATAAAGAAAGTCTAGAGAGAGAGGGTTGTAACACTTTAGGAGGAAGAAAGAAGGAAGTATTATGAGAGAAATTGCAACAAACCAACCCGCTCCAGGTGATGAAGAGGGTATTATACCTAGCCTTAGGGCCGAGTTCAACATAAGGGATGTCTTATGTTGACTCAGTTAGCTTGGTAAATTTCCAAACTATTATGCTTACGAGCTATTCTATGATATATTTGTGTAGGCGGGACGAGTTTTTTTCGATTTCTAAACAAAGAACCATTTCCTGACTTTGAAGAATAGCAATATCCACATCAACGGATATGCCGTTTTAATACTTGGTTAACAAAGAAGAACTCAATGGTTTTACTCTCAATACGTAGTATCAGCAAGAAGAGTTTGGCGTATCGTGCCCTAACTTTACAAGACATCCATGACGAAGAAAAGAGTTGTACGCCGTATTAAGAAGACTCATACGCCGTATTCAGTGACGGTTTATGAATATTATAGAATATAGTATTCGTGGAGCCTACGCAAAGTTACCCCAATACGCCGTATTGAACCATTTTAATATGGCGTATCGAACTTTTTCTAGAGCTTATAAATAGAAAACCCTAAACTCGGTTTTTATTATGCTTTTAACCACCAAATTCAACTTCCAGTCGATTTAAAGAAGTAAAAAGGTCTTGCAAAGTGATCCAATCCATAGGAAAGCCCTTGTAAACTCTACACTCTATATACGCATTCTGTTAGGGTTACGTTTATGTACTTTAATCATTCATCTATGAATTCATGTATTGTTACAATAATTATCAGCTAATACCTTTAGGTATTAGCTATGTTTATGATAATTTAATGTTTGGTTTGTTTATATTGACTATTTACTTATTTGTTGCGTGTTGATTATGTTTATCACTTCATACTCGTTTATGTGCTTAAGTATGTGTTTAACCTATCATTCAACTGGATATAAGAATATAAATATCGCTTAGCTAGAGTCCGAGATAGAACTACATATAGCCGTTTACATATCTAGAGCAATATGATCACAAATATTGACATGTCTTTGCCTTTGGTTAAGTGAATAGGTAGGACTAGCAGTGGGACTAGGATTACACATAACTTCTGTTTCCTAGGTGAAGATCTGACAGTGGACACTACTAGTATATTATATAGCCATTAAGCAATAAGGTATTAAAGGCCTCAGTGAGCTAGTTCTGATCATAATCACCAATATTGTCTTCCTAGATAGATTATAATCAGTTGTAAACGTTTTATGCGGGTTTAGGTTAATTGTGACAGGATTAACTAGAATACAAACCTAGAGTTTAGGGAGAAGCCCTACCTAAACTTAAGAATGATATATCACCAACGAAGTAAAATAATCATTGCACTCATAAACAATACCTACGTTTTTTAGATTAAACTGGCTAATACTTTTTCCTTACATTAGGCTCGACCGCTTCTTTAATCATTTGTTTGTCAGCTTGTGTGTGTTAATTGTCATTATTTAGATTAGGTAAACCAAAACTCAAGCCAGTATCTCAGACTAAAAACCCCTCTTTGCGTTAGTTAGGTTTAAATAGATTTAATTTGAATAAATTAGGACTAACTTAGACAACTAAAATACTGATAGATTTAAGTATTAATGATCGCTCTTAGTGATCAACGCCCTATTTACCAACGAACCTACAACTAATCGGGTACACTGCCCGTTAGTGTTAGTTAATAGGTAAAGTCGGCAAAATATAAATAGTAAAACTTGATAACAAATATTACCTACACACAACGACACGCATCAATTATTTTAGCAAATACATCACAAAGAGCAGGATCAGTAAAGGCAAAAGTAATATCATCTACGTAAATTTGTACGAGTAGGATATCCTTGCATTCTTTCCTGGTTAATAATGTAGGATCGAAAGCACTTTTGGAGAACTCTTGAGATAGTAGAAACTTCAACAACATATCATACCAAGCACGTAAAGCCTGCTTTAAGCCATAGAGAGCTTTCTTCAATCGGTACACGTGGTTTGGATTGTCTTGATCTACAAAGCCCTTTGGTTGACGAACATAGACCTCTTCTCATAGCTCATCATTTAAGAAAGCATTCTTAACATCCATTTGGTAGATTGTCATATTCTTATGGGTGGCATTTGCAATGAAGACTCGGATGGCCTCAATTCTAGCAACCGGTGTGAATGATTCCTCAAAATCAATTCCTTCCTCTTGACGAAATCCCTTAGCTACCAACCTAGCCTTGTTTTATAATACCCCACCAAATTCATCGCGCTTAACCTTGAAGATACACTTAAGATTAATTAGCATGACAAAATCTGGATGTGGTACTAATTTCCAAACTTGTAGATGTTCAAACTCATGGATTTCTTCTTGCATCACTTTGATCCATGAAGATTCAAATAATGCTTCTTCATAATTCTTAGGTTTGACTAAAGTGAGGAAAGCGTCAAAGTAACACCACATGGCATCGGTTTGTAGTTGTTTTCTTATAGAGACTAGTTGATAGGGATTACCGATAACATAATCCAATGGATGGTTCTTTGTCCATTTGCTAAGGTGTTCAAATGGTTGGTGGTTGGTATGCACATATGATTCAATGACGACTCTTGAAGTTGATTCCTCAAAACTTGGTTCCTGATTTCAAATATTAGCAAAGGGGTCATTAAATTATGCATTTGGAGGTTTGTGTCCTTCAATATCTTGATGTAAGACTAGTGCTTGTAAATCCTTAAGAGTTAGTGAAGTACTAGCAGATGGTGCATCTTGATTAACTAAGGTTGAGAAAGGTGTACTAGTTGTATCAATAGGAATTAGAGCAACAGCAACAGGGGGAGGAGCATGTGATACAACACTTGGAGGCTGAAAGTATTCATCAAACATTGGTTGAAAGAGGATATCCCAGTCTTTCTTGGTTGGTGGAACATAAGGTGTTGAGGGAGAAGGGTTTTGAACGAGTCTTGAACTGATTGTTCTAGGAGTCAAAAGATGAGGCTCGGGTCCTGAATCGAATTTTTTCAGAAGCCATCATTGTCAGCTCATCAAATTTAACATGGATAGTTTCCATGATCAAGCGGGTCCATCTATTATAGATTTGGTAAGCCTTCTTTACGCGAGAATATCCGATGAAAATTCTAATATCAGCTTTGGGTGTCAGCTTACCCAGATCTTCACTATCATTGGTTGGGTAGCACAATGCACCAAAGACATGAAAATATGTTAAGCCAGGTTTCTTATCATGTAGAAGCTCATAAGGTGTTTTGTTGTGACGTTTACGGATTAAAGATCGGTTCTGAGTAAAACAAGCTGTTGCTACTGCTTCTACCCATAGAAATAATAGAGCCTTAGAAAATATCAACATTGTGTGAGCAACTTCCACTAAAGTCCGGTTTCATCTTTTGACAACGCCTTCTGTTGTGGAATACACGTAACTGAAGTTTAGTGTGAGATCCTGACATCTTCATAATAGGCTTTCAGTGTCTAGTTAACAAACTTTGTTCCATTATCTGTTCTAATATTCCTAACAGTTGCACCTAGATGAACTTGAATTTTCTTTATAAATTTAATCACGAACTCTGGAGTTTCATCCTTTGATCGTAAAAATTTTACACAAGTAAACCGAGAATAATCATCAATAATAACCAAAATATACTTTTTCCCGTTTATACTCTCAATTCTCATTGGACCGCAAAGATCCATATGCAACAGATACAGTTTCTCTTAGATGGAGTCTTCAGATTTGGGTTTGTAGGTGTGTTTCTTGCTTTTCTCTAAAGAACAGGCAGAACATAAATGATATTATTGATACATTAATTTGGGTAGCCCTCTAACCAGTCCTTGTTTGGCAAGTTCATTAGTGCCGAAGTTCAAATGAGACAACCTTTGATTCCATAACCAAGACTTAGTCTTTGAAGCTTTAGACAAGAGACAAATTAGAGAGGATTGCATCTTTTCTTCTAGTGATAATGTGTACAAATTTGTTCCCCTTACTCCCTTGAGTAGATCTACACCTTCCAAGTCACGAACAAAACATGTGTGTTTGCGAAATGCTACTTCGGGATCAGAATCACAGAATTGACCCGCTGAGAATAAGTTGTGTCCTAACCCCTCTACATAATAAACCCGAGAAATCATGAAATTTCCTATCTGATAATCCCTATAACCCATGATTACTGCAACATGATGATTCCCAAATCTAACGGTGCCCATAAACTTGCTTACGAAATTGATGAGCTAAGAGCATTGTCCGGTCATGTGCTTGGAGCAACCTGAAACCAAGTACCAGAGGACGATTTGAACGACCTGAAATGGACATGGGAAGAAGATGGAGAAGTGGAAATAGTGGATCCCCAATTTTTGTTGGGTTTTTAGTTGTTAGAAATCTTAGATTCAACACTCTTAGATTTGCTACTCGAACCTATATTTTTTGCATTGGTTTTTCCTGAATTGTTACTACTGGATGGTGTTTTCTTAACTACTTAGCTGGGACAGGCTTCTTAGGAGGCACTACTATAGTAGAGGTGAACCTAGTTAAAGGGCACTTATTTCCATCTATAGTAAAGGTCCGTCGTGTTGGTATCCATTTATGTCCAACAGTAGTGAAAACATGATCCGTAGGTTTCCATTCTTGCTTCTTATTGCTCTTAGCAGACCTAGATTTTGCATGCTTGTTCACAATATTCAGATAACCAACAACACATAAATCATGACAAGCATTAAATAAACATTCATCACATGTTTTGCAAACAGATTTAGAATTCGCTTTTAACATATTTGTCTAGGTACTTGCATTACATTAGAAAACATGATTCTTTTTATTTAAACTAGATTTAACGCTCCTAAGGTGGTCTTCTACTTTATTATTCTGGTTGCTACTAGCAATTCACGAGATCTTATTTTTCTTGGTATTGCCTAAAGGCTATGATCGTTACCACTAGTAGTAATATTCACTCCTGTAGAATTCAACAAAGGTGGCTTAGTAATCTTAGAGTTTCGTGAGTCTACCTGGTTTGGTGTGTCACTTGTTGATCTCCTAGGTTCTTCAAACCTAACTTTCTTACTCTTGTTCACTTTTGCTTTGGCAACCGATTTCTCATTCTTGGTTGGGGAACTAGGGTAAGTAGCATCTACATAAACTAACAATTCATGGATTCGTGTTGTAAATTTACAAGCATAGTCTTGCGTACTATCTAAAGGTTGTAAGGCTTTAGCTTGTTCTACAATGTCACAAAGGGTGTCAGCATGTTCTTTTGCTTTCATAAGATAATCTACATGAGCTTTCCTATTCCTCTTAAGCTTCAGAGAAAGTGGTGGCAAGTCTAATTTGTACATTCCCGAAGCAATCACATTAGAGTTATTGACTTGTATAGCACAATCAGACACACTTTTGGCTTTTAAAGTTACAATGTGGTCTTTCAAGTGGCTGATTGAGGTGTTTTTCTTTTGCAACTGAGCCTTCAATTCATTAATTTTGAAAAATTCAAGAAATGCAAAAGCATCCTGGTTTTGGCATGATTTGTTATTTTGAAAACTTTCTTTATATTGTTGTACTTTTATTTCAAGAGAAATACAACGGTTTTCAAGTCTTGAACATTTGTTCGAAAGTTCATCATAAACAGCCTTTTCAACCATATTTTTCTTATTAGAAAGCTCAGCTTCAAGTTCTAACACTTTACTATACTCGTCAATGTAACTCTGTCCCATTTCAGCATATGCAAGATTATCATTAATAGCAGGCACAACACACTTATGTTCAACAACAACATGCATAGTGATCGTAAAGTTAAACTCAACCTTTTTAATTATATAAATATATAACAAATATATAAATAATAAGGCTAAATCAACGGTAAAGTATTTCGAGAGGCTTTTAAAAGATTCGTTTCTATCCAAAACAAAATCCCTCAAAAATCTACCCGGGTCATTTCCCAACGAGGTGTGAATTGAAAATCGAGAACGTTTATGATCGCGTGAATTGAATGGATTAAGAGATTTGGATTTGGATTTTCTAATTTCTATGATTAAAATGCAAAAACGATTAAAGAAAACCTAAAAACGAAAGCTAAAAATGATTTAAACCTAAAAACAAGAACGGGATCCGAATCCCGTTCTTTAAAAAACTAAATTTTGCAAAATTAACCCTACGAAAACAAATCTAATTTTCCTAAGTGCTAAATGATAAAAGAAAATTTTGAAAAAAAGAATTATATTTTGTTTACTTTTTAATAATTTATTATGAATTAAAAACTGTTTTAATAAGAAAAATTAATTAAAAATAGCAAACAAATAGGGAAAAATCTAAAAAAATGATGAAAAGTAGTTTAAGATATGTTGGATGCAAGAAAAATAAAAGGGCTGAAAATGGCTTATTGTAATAAGCAGAAATAAGCAAAACTTGGCTGAAAGACTAAAAGGGAAAATGTGTATATAAATTAAATGTTGAGTAGGGCTAACAGATAGCCCTACTGGTGCCGTTGGTGAGTGTGTGTTTGTGTGGGACGACTATGTGCTATAAGGGAGGTCACAGGGTCAAATCCTTATGGCCTCTCTTTTTGAAAATATATATTTTTTTAATTTCTTTTTGCAAAGTTGTAAAATAAGACAAAATAATCAAGTTTTAAAAAATGAGTTTTTACAAAAACTTAAAAATAAGCTGTTATAAGCAAATTTAGTGTTGACAAATATGTTATTTTTAACTAAGGACTAAAATGCTAACTGTTTAAGCTAATTTTAAAACTTAATAAGCTAGTAAAAAGAAAAGTAAGCTAAGACATATCCTACTCTACACCTAATAAGCAATTCTAAGTACAATTAAGCCAGGAAAACAAGCAGAATAAGCAAGAAAAATCAAATAAGCAAAAGGCTAAAACTGTTAAGCAAAACAGCCTAAGGGACAACTTTGGGCTTAATTTTAAGCACTCAATCAGAACCTTATGGCCATAAGGTTTATATGAGCTTAAAGCTTAGCCTATAAGCTATCTAAAACTACAAAGAAAAGAGAGTTTGAAATTCTAATAAGCCCTGAAAAAGTGAAGTGAAAATGCTGATTTTTCAAAATGCTACTTTTTTGGTTTTCTCTTAAAAGACAATTAGCAATAAGCAGGCATATAAATAAGCTAGGAAATAAACTTCAAAATAGAAAGTAAGTTAAAACAGATTAAAATCACCCACAAATGAGCTTGTGCTCCAAAGTTCAAATCCTAAAAACAAGTTTAAGTATCTGATATTTGAAAATGAAAAAAGGGGCAGTTTTATACAAAAATTTACTTAACAAAGACTTGACAGATTTGCATAAAACAAAGGTAAACTCTAAGTAATCTATACTACTGCATTTAGGACTTAAAAACAACACAAAAACAACTAGAGAAAGAATGTTTTGAAAGCTTAATCAAATAAGCTCCTATGGACTGTTTGTCATCACAGTCATAAAAGATCACTTAGAAAAAACTTGAAAACAACTTTAAATCCTTTAAACTTTTTAAAAACAGATGGAAAATGACTCAATAAAGCTTGAACAAGATTGCCAAGTAACCTACAAGTTTTTTAAAACCAGTTTTGACCCACTTTGGGTCTTGACCCAAACACCCCTTTAAATTAAGAAAAGTCAAATTTTAAGCTTATTAAGAGGGTTTTAAGCAAAGAGTTTTAAAGACAAATAGCAACAAGGCAAAAATAAACAGAAATAAGCACAATGCAAACAAAGATAAGCACTTAAATTAACAAATAAGCAATAAGCAGTTAAGAGCATATAAAGGACAGTTTCAAGTAAAAACATAAACTAAGGACAAATAGCATTAAACAAATTCAAATAAGCATAAAACAACAGTAAATAGCAAGAATAAGCAATAAATAAGCAAAAATAAGCTAATGAACAGTAAATGGCAAAAATTTAAAAGAGAGCTTACAAGAGGTCCTTAGCTTTTGGCAAGACAATAAGCTCTCAAAAGCTTATAAACCTTTCCTATATGCTTCCCAAGAAGCTCTAAACCAAGGCCATCCAGTATACACCTTGCTCCTTTAAATTTCTTGAAAGGGATTTTATGATTTTTTTTTGGATTTTTGATTTTTTTTGACAGAAAATGAAATAAGAGCTTATATAAGCTTTCAAAGGCTTAAAAGCTTATACAAGAGCTTAGAAACAAATATTTAAAAGACAAGGAATTTAAATGACAAGAATTAAAGGAAAACTTTTAAAAATTCTTAACATAAAGGAAAATTACAATTGCTTAAATTAAAGACAGAAATTATAAAATGAACAATGTAATAAAAAGACAGTATTAAAATGGTACAAACTCTGTATAATACAAATAGATGATTTAAACAAAAATTCGAACGAATAATATAAAAGGGAATGAATACCAAAAGAAAAGAAAAGGAAAATAAAATAAGCTAAAAGCTACTATTTATACTAAGAGATATTCTAAGTCTTGGTCTCTTCTTGCTGTGTTTCTTTAGAGAGGGAGTCGAAGGAGTGTGTTTTCTTTGTGAGAGAGAAGTCAAAAGCCATCATAGCCCTTAATCTTGCTTGGTGACCAAGTCGTATAGATCATAACCCTTGATTTCTTGTCCAATGGGGTGGTTCAGGATTGCCAAGGTGGCAATTAGACACATATGAGGCGGGGTGAGGTTTAGAGAGTGATGTTTTGGAGTGTAATTGCAGGGGTGAGGGGAACAGTAAATTAGGGAAAATGATAGGGAAAGTGAACAGGGGTTTTTTGGCGGGAAGGGTGGTTCTGTTTTGATTACTGAGTGAAGTTTGTAGAGTTGGCAAAATAAGTCCCCCATTTTGTATCATGTTGTTGCAATGAACGTCCTTGTTGTGATTAAACTTTATGGAAATTGGCAATAATAGCCCTTGAGGTTATATGTATTTATTACATTGATTGTCCTTGTGGTGAGTAATAGTGTTAGTAAAAAAAAGTTTGGGTTTAATCCCATAATTGCATCACCATGAAAAACTTGAATGTATAGACTCCAATGCACTTCAAGTAAGCCAAGTATCTATATCACCTGAGAAAAACATGCTTAAAACGGTCAACATAAAGTTGGTGAGTTCATAGGTTAGTTTAAATATGAATGTAAGTTTCAAATGAATGTATTTGTAACTGTATCATACTGTACCATGTAAAAATATAAAGATTTATAAAGAATGCACGACACATTTTATGTCACCAAAAGTACCAATCTTATCCCAAAGATTTATAAAGAATGCATGATCAATTTAATGTCACCAAAAGTACCAATCTTATCCCAAAGATTTATAAAGAATGCATGACCAATTTAATGTCACCAAAAGTACCAATCTTATCCCAAAGATTTATAAAGAATGCATGACCAATTTAATGTCACCAAAATGTTTCAAGTATGTATTGCCACTTTATTCAAGGCACAGTAAATATCCATGTGAGTATAAAACAATGTTTACGATTACTCTAAGCTCATGAAACCGATGCACTAATATAACAGTAAGAGTTCATATGTAAGTGTTGTGGGCCCTGTAGGCCCAACCAATCGTAATCTGACATGTTATAATGTTCGTTTGCCCAGTGATAGCTAATCACCCGAACGGGGATTGTCAATCCCGAATAGATCTATTTTATAACATTCGCGTAGACAACATGCTATAACGTTCGTTTGCCCAGTGATAGCTAATCACCCGAACGGGGATCACACCCGAATAGATCTATTTCATAACATTCGCGCTCACCCTCCAAGTGATTTACAGTTCATGAAGCTGTGACGTAGACTTATATATATACCCATCACAGGTGTCCCCTCCAAGAACACCCGGGCAGTGATTTAAAGAATATATACTCCCGTTACCGGTGTCCCCTCCAAGAACACCCGGGCAGTAAAGTAAAAATATGTACTCCCGTTACCGGTGTCCCCTCCAAGAACACCCGGGCAGTAAAGTAAAAATATGTACTCCCGTTACCGGTGTCCCCTCCAAGAACACCCGGGCAGTAAAGTAAAAATATGTACTCCCGTTACCGGTGTCCCCTCCAAGAACACCCGGGCAGTACCGTTTTTGTCATCAGTTCAATCCGCTTAAGCTAATCCGTAATTGCGAGATATGTAAATGAGTTTGTAACAAATCATGTAAATATGAGTTTGTAAACATTCATGTAAACACGTATGTAATCGACCATTATTTAATTTAAAAATAATTTTGCACAAGCATGTTCTCACCCCCCCCCCCTCAAAGTTATAAAGTATATGAAAACAAGGTAAAAGTGGGGGCGATAAACTCACATTGATGTTGCTGAACGATTGACAGCTAGGCATCTACATGCAACACAAGGAAGACGAAGCGGCTCGATCAAGAAGATGCAGCTTAACTTAACGGCTAAGTCCCACTAGCCTAGGATAATCTATTTGGGTTTCCCGATAAATGGTTACGTCAACGCGACGCATTGATAACGGATTCAGACCTCAAGTTGTAATAGTTTGGTGGTTGGTTAAATAAATAGATTGAAAAGTAAACGCAAAGTATGTAATATATTCGGTATATATTACATATGAAAAATATGTCAAGTGTATAATTCATACTGTGAATTATATAATAAGAAACCCAATCAAATAAATAATCAAGTTATATAATACTTTGTAAGTATCAAATAAGAAACGTGAGAAAAAGATTTGAATAGAACATTTCGACACGTGTTCGTAAATCACCAATTTAACCAATAGAAAGTTCTTGTATAAAAGTAAACTCACGTCTTAAAGTTATGAATTAAACAAGCGATGTTTGGAAAGCTTTTACAAAAGTTATGATTTCACCTTTCAGTTGGATTTATAAAATAATATTTTATAAATTATTATTTTGTTTCGACTTTTAACTAAACTAGTTGCCTTGTTGTAAAAGTATAGTTCTTGTTTGTTTATCTGGTTATTGTATAATTATAATTTGAATTATCTTAAAACGATATAACTTAATCCCTTTTTCAATCAATTCGTGTTGCAATTACTCGCGCATTTTAATTACACACACACACAATATAAATATATATATATATATATATATATACTATATATATTTATATATATTATATATATACTATATATATATATATATATATATATATATATATGTTTTTATATATATTTCTAAACTAAACAATATAATGATTATTACGTTTATTTAACCAATTAGCCACCATTATATATATCCGGTTTTAATATTTTTAAAACCTTACGTTATATTTATTCACCGTTTTATATGAACCAAACGCACCCTTTTTGTTGTCGGTTAAGCCAAACGCGCCTATTTCTGCTAAACCAACCAAACGGACCCCTTTGTTGTCTTCTCTAAACCCAAACACACTCCTAAATGGTTCCTGTTCACCAAAACACCCCTGTTTGTGTTAAATGCCAAAACCAAAAACATCCGTTGTTCATCTCTGCTAAACCAAACACATCCTAATCGATTTCTACATAAACCAAACGCACTCTATTGCGTTCTCACCAAAACCAAACGCACCCTAACTGTTATAACAATCAAACCAAAATTCACCCTATGCAATATTTGCTATCCCAAACGCACCCATTGTGGTGTTAATCCACAAAACAAACACTCCTTGGCTGTTAAGCAGCCAACCAAACGCACCCTTATTGATTCTGCTGTCCCAAACGCACCCTTTGTGGCGTTTTAACCAAACCAAACGCTCCCTCGGCCGTTTAAACAGCAGCCAAACGCACCCTTGTGCGATTTTAACCAACCAAACGCATTCTATTCGCTAACAAAACCAACCAAACGCATCCTAATCGCTATAACAACACGCACCCTTGGTGCTTATGCAAAACCAAAGCGCACCCTCGTGGTGTGTATTTATACACATCAAACCGCGCACTTTTTCGGGGTTAAGAACGAACAAACCCAAACGGACCCTAGCTGATGCAAAAACCCAACGCACCCTAATCACGTTTATAACAAAACCAACGCACCTATGGTGTTAATCTCACACCGAACGCACCCCTGCTGGTGCATATATCAAATCGAACCCCCCTTATGGGTTGTCAACCAAAAGCACCCCTTGGTGCCACAATGAAAACACAAACCAACCGGACCCTCGTGCTGTTTACTCAAACGAACGGCACCATAGGTGGTGAACAGTAAACCGACGAACCTAGCTGATGTCCCACCGAAGCAAACACCCTTTTTGGTGTTTATGTTCAACCACACGCACCCTTGGTGGCTGAGAAAGATTCAAACGCACCCTTACTGTTGTGGTTGTCGCGGTGGTGGTGGCGTCTGAGGTGTGGGGTGATGGTGAAGATGGTGCGTCGGTGGTGGAGTGGAGGTGGTGTGGCAGCGGCGGTGGGTGAGTGGTGGTGATGGAGAGGCGCGTGGCGGCGAGTGGTGGTGGGGATCGGGTAGATCCGGTGATGAGGATCATTTTTTTTGTCTTGGCCGGAAAAGTCCGCCGGAAAACTTTTCCGGCGGCGGCGGCGTGGTGGTGGCCGGAATCCGGCGGTGGGGGAGTGGCTGCCGGAAATGAGGGAGAGAAAGATGCAATGTGTGTGTGTTTATATTTATCCAAATGAAAATGTATATAAACTTTTTATATATATATAAAAAGTTATAACCAAAAGTGTCAAGTCACAAATAGATGAGGGTCAATTTTGTAAGTTGTTAATATAGTTTTGATAACTATCGGTTCGGGACTCGTTTGGACTACTTAACGGACGATTCAAAACACAAAACTTGCGCCATTGTTTTCCGACTCACTTTTCTAATAAAAATAAGTATTTACTTGACAAATTTTCGTAAACGTTTTATAAAATTTATTTAAAACGTTTATTATTTATTTTGTATATTACTGATAAATCTTGTCCGAAAGTAAAAATAAAAAATAAATTTTTTAACTCGGATATTTGCGTTTATCAACAAAACGTTACTGAATAAATAATGACTAATTTTTTAGAATACTTTTATTTAATAAAAGTGGTAATTAAAATGAATTAAAGTACTTTCTTGTTTCTAAAATCTTGCGAGGCATTTCAGTCACTTTCTGACTGTTTCGGGTCCTCCGGTAAAACTGAAAAAGTATTCCGAAATGTCGTTTTACATCAATTGCTTAGAGTACGAGTCGTGTAAAAAACATGATTCTGCGGGTTCGTTTTGATAAATCAACTTAGAAATAACATATATCTTTTCCGCTTTCAAGTCAAATAAGTTAAAAATAACTTTGCACATGAGAGATATATAATAATAAATATGATTTATTATTTAAATATGTTCCGAAAATTTACCGGTTACGCGGAAATCGTTTTTTTTATGGGACACTAAAAAGGTTATACGTCAAAAAGTCAAGTCAGACCCGAAAAGTCAAAGGGTAAAATAGTCATCTAAAGTTCGAAATTGCGGATGTTACAAAAGGTGTATGTTGTTGTTTCACTCATGATCCTTGTAGGACTAACAGAGTTAAGGTGTAAAAGGGTTAGGGCTAACAATTTGTTATAAGGGATTTGGGCCTCACTAAACTGCTTTGGGCCGTTTGGATTTTAAATTTTAAAAATGATTGGGCTATGTTTATATAGAATAAGGATTTGAGCTTGTTTATCAATTAAGCTCATAAGTCTTCTATTAAATATCTTTAATGGGTGACCCGGCCCCATTAGATGGGTTTGGGTGAGACCCATTAAGTTTTCTTCGGTTATGGTTCGCTTTGACTTTGACTTTGTCGGGGTTGACTTTGACTTTGACTTTGATTTTTCACGCTCTTCCATTCCGTGCTCGGTTTTATCGTTTTTGGCTTGATTTTTCGTCCTTTTCTCGGATATCCGTTTCCTACACAATATAGATGAAAACATACAAATACAATATATTTTTGGTACGTTTTTAGTCATTTAAATCTGATTTTAAAGGTCAAAGGTATGTGTATTTAGGCACATACAAAAATCCCTCATACTAAACTATTGCGTGTCCTCACGTAATGCTATATGTAAACACTTAAGAAAACTAAGAATCTCAATCTCCCTCGACTAATAACCTCGAAAAGTAGGTAGGTGTTCGTCAAGGGGAATTAAAGAATCAATAGCTTTGAAAAGCCCCGTTTTGACCATTTTTTAAATGTACACTTATTCCTACACATATTTTTGTTTTTTTTTTCCTTTTCTCATTTTTTTTTGTACTTTTCATATTAAGCAACTAACTAGAACGTTTGACTTTCGTTATTTTATAACTTTTAGGGATCATAGAACAAGATGCATTTCAATCCTAAAATGCCCCTAAAAAGGATAAATTCATCGTCCCTGACTTTTCACTTAATCCAAACCAAGCTTAAAACAAAATAACCGTTAAGTATAAGTTAAGATGCTAACACTACTTATATTTACAACTTGTGAACTTTTCACTCCCGATAATTATTATAAATTAGGTGAATGTGCCAATTCGAATTTCAACCATGGATCAACGTTTTGCAAAAATCTATGCTTCACGTTCCACCCGAGAATAATGAGTTTGAAGGCGAGATCATCTCATGTAGCGACTTTCATCTCGACACATCCCAACCTTGCGGCTAAGTGACCAGGATTTTGACACCCCACAGAGACTAGTATCGGAACTTACGGACCTTCAGTTTTAAAGACTCTTAGATTCCTCGTATATACATAGCTTATTTAAAAAAACTTAAAATAAAATAGTCTTAGTTCAAAAGCATATTTAAATTTAAGAAAAAGAGATTTTCCCTATATTTATTAAATCATATTTACTACACTTAATATAATTATTCATCCTTTAAACTAAGGAAATCTTTGACCTTTTAGA
>BQNB010095458.1:0-25865 GCA_026074375.1 Tanacetum coccineum
GAGTAAGGAGAATCCAGGCAGTTCCGTCTACAGCTCGCGGAATGCTAAAATTCCCAGTGACAGACGGAACGGTCACATTACGGAGCAGTAGGATTATTCCATTAGAATGCACAATGGTTTCAGGACCAGGAGTACCGCGGCCAGTAATCAACCAAGGCACAAAAGAAAAAATTCAGGTAGCAATCCACCCAGAATATCCGGAATAAGCTATAGCAATAGGCTCTACCTTAATAGAAGAGGGGTGGATGGAATAGAGCGGTCTGCTAAGACGCAACCCTGATATATTCGTCTGAAAGCCAGTGGATATGACTGGGGTCCCACATCACATAGCAGAACACAGGCTAAATATCCGTGAAGGATGTCTACCCGTCAGACAAAAGAAAAGGGGGCAAGCACCTGAGTGAAATAAGGCAATCTATGAAAGAAGTCTATTATCACAGTTGGTTATCAAACCCGGTGATGGTAAAAATCACGACGACAGTTGGAGAATGTACGTAGATTTTAAGGACTTGAATAAAGTGTGTCCCAAAGATGGCTATCCGCTACCGGAAATAGACTGGAAGGTAGAGTCCCTCTGCGGATATCCATTCAAGTGTTTCCTGGACGCATACAAAGGATACCATCAAATATAAATGGCCAAAGAAGACGAGGAAAAGACAGAATTCATCACAAGCCAAGGAATATTCTATTACTCAAAGATGCCGTTTGGATTAAAAAATACTGGAGCAACTTATCAACAATTAGTGGATAAAGCATTCCAGAAACAAATCGGCCAGAACTTGGAAGTATATGTGGACGACCTAGTCATTAAAATTCGTACGGAACAAGAAGTAATCAGAGACATAGAGGAAACGTTCAAGACCCTTAGAGAGATAAACATGAAGTTAAACCCCAAAAAATGTGCCTTTGGGATGAGAGAAGGCACCTTCTTGGGGTACAAAGTGAATGCTGACGGATTAAGAGTATGCCCAGACAAGGTGGAAGTAGTCCTCAATTTACCATCTCCAAAATGTTTGAAGGACGTGCAAAAACTAATTGGGAAGCTGGCAAGCTTAAACTGATTTATGTCTAAATCAACGGAAAAATCGTTGCCATTCTTTAAAACCCTAAAGAAATGCACAAAGAAAAGCGATTTCTAATGGATCGCAGAGGCGGAAATGGCGTTTAAACAAATGAAAAAATCGATAGCAGATTTACCCATGTTAACCGCACCAAAAGAAAAAAAGGAACTGATCATGTATCTGGCGGCTGCAAAGGAAGCCATTTGTGCTGTCCTAATGACGAAAAGGGACGAAAAACAAATGCCTATCTACTTTGTTAGCCGTACATTACATGGTCCGGAAATCAACTACACTCCAATGGAAAAGCTAATACTTGCTCTAGTAAGTGATAGCAAGCGACTGAAAAGATATTTCCAGGCACACACAATCATTATGATCACGGACCAATCAATAAAGCAGATACTATCTAATCCGAACGTTACAGGGAGACTGCTCAAATGGAGTTTTGAGATAGAAGAACACGACATTCATTATAGACCAAGAACATCAGTCAAAGGACAAATACTGGCGGATTTTACTGTGGAGCATCCAGAAGATGACCCTCAGGATATACCCATGAAGGATGAAGAAGCACTTCTAGATCCATGGATACTGTTTACGGGCGGATATCATGCATAGATGGTTCCGGAGCCGGCCTAATAATTACAAATCCAGAAGGAGTAGAATTCACATATGCTCTAAGGTTTAGGTTCGACGCTACCAACAACGAAGCAGAATATGAAGCTTTGATAACCGGCCTTTAGATAGCAGAACAAATGGGTGTAAAAAATCTTCAAGCAAACATGGATTCACGGCTTGTGGCTAATCAAGTGAATGGAATTTACATAGCAAAGGAGCCAGGCATGATCAAATATTTGGAAATGGTCAAAGCTCTTACTAGCACTTTCAAGGAATTCTCCATTAAACAAGTACCCAGATAAGAGAACAAAAAAGCAGACGCGCTAAGTAAGATGGCATCTACCAGCTTCGCACACCTAAGCAAGTAAGTACTTATAGAAGAACTCAAGGAAAAATCAGTAGATGAAAAGGAAGTGTTAGCGGTCGTAGAAGAAGAAGAACGCACATGGATGACTCCAATCCATGAGTACCTCACGGAGGAAATCCTTCCAGAAGAAAAAAAGAAGGCAAGGGCCATACGCCGCAAGGCAGCTTGATATCCCGTGATAAACGGAATACTGTACAAAAGGTCTTTCCTCGGGCTATGGTTACGGTGTGTCGGGCCGCTGCAGGCAAACTATGTGTTGAGAGAAATCCATGAGGGATCATGCAGCATGCACGCCAGTCCAAGATCCGTGGTTGCGAAAGCTTTAAGATCAGGGTATTACTGGCCAACTATGTACCTAGACGCTAGGAAATTAATAAAGGAATGCAGTAGCTGCCAGGTTCACCGCCCCGTGCCAAGGAACCCACAGCAGAAACTGACACCCATCACATCTCCATGGCCATTTTACAAATTTGGGATTGACATAGCCGGACCTTTCCTGGAAGGCCCCGGTAAAGTTAAGTTCCTAATAGTAGCAATCGACTACTTCACCAAATGGATAGAAGCAAAACCTGTGGCAACCATAACGGGGACCCAGATCAAGAAGTTTGTATGGGACAATATAGTTTGCAGATTTGGTTTACCATGAGAGATAATATCCGACAACAGAAAGCGGTTCAGGGATAACCCATTTAAAGACTGGTGCGAAAAGCTATGCATCCGCCAATGCTTCGCTTCCGTTAAGCATCCACAAGCCAACGGCTTGGTGGAAAGGGCAAACAGGAGTTTAGGTAAAGGAATCAAGGCACGGTTGGATGAGAGAAGCAAAAACTGGATGGAAGAGATTTCATACGTCTTATGGGCACATCGTACTATGATCAAATCTAGCAACGGAGAAACACCATTCTCGTTGACGTATGGGACGGAAGCGGTGATCCTATTAGAGATTGGCATGCCAACTTTGAGAACTGCAGAAGTTGATATGATAAAAAACAATGAGGCCTTGGAAATCAACTTAGACCATTTGGAAGAAATAAGAGAGCAGGCAGCAATTCAGGAAGCAAAGATGGAAAAGTACTATAACGCCAGGGTTCGCAACACAAGTTTCAGGCCGGGGGGCCTCGTCTACCAGAACAATGAAGCAAGCCGCGCGAAAGATAGAGGCAAGCTCAGACCTAAGTAGGAAGGACCATATGAGGTCACAGAAGCATTAGGCCAAGGGGCGTACAAGCTTAGAGGTCGCGACGGGAATACCCTACCGCGAACCTGGAACGTCCACAATCTTAAGAGATGTTATGTTCATGAAATGTAAGCACCTCACCCATGCGGATGCTGCAAGGGGAGGACTGTACTTTGATTTTGTCTTATCTTTTGTAATGTCTTTTAATTTTAATGTAAAAAGTGAAGACTAGCTACCTTCACAAGTTTAACCTAAGAATTTCCTCATTTGTTTTTACTTTGCAAAGTTAACTATATATGTGAATAAGACGCGCACACAACAAGGCACGACCCAAAGAATGTTATTTCGTATGACAAAAGGATGAGAAACCTAATAATCCACTCAATGTACATAAGAGGTATTGCAAGCCCAGTACTGGGAGAATAACCCACAAATATTCAAACAATACTATCGTTTTAACATTAAAAGGTAGCAATAGTAGCATTCGAACTTTAAAAATGTTAAAGTGTTACAAAATTTTCTAAGTACAAAAACCGCCGCAAAAAGGCCACATGCGGCCGCGGTCTATAAGTAACGACAAAAAGATTAGGAGGCACTAATATAAGATTAGTTTAGCTAGGTGGGTCACGCTCCGGAGTAGTATCCAATTCCTCCTTTTCAAACTCAACTGTATTTGGGAAAGAATCAGCTTCTCCCTGACCGCTTCCCTGAACATCCGTACCTATGATCTCATAATCGTCTATAGTAATAGGAGGAACGGTACTTGCGGAAGCAAAAGTGAGTGACAGAGCAATGGTGGTCGCAACAGTAGTTGGTATGCTGTTAGAAGTACTAACCGCACCCACTAAATTCTCAACAGATAATGGGTCAACCAAAGGGGTCCAAACACCAATGAGAGCTAACCGCTGAGCTGCAACATTTTCCCTAATCCTTTCAACACGCGAGTGAGTAACATCTAAAGCAACCAACAAAGAAGTCTCACCAAGAATAACTTGATCTTCAAGACGATGGATGGGAAGTTTTAGTTGTTCAATATTAGGCTGCAAGTCGCTCATTCCAGGAGCATCGGCAAGAGGACCTTCCAAGCGGAGTAAATCCATAACATCCGCAGTACTTGCATCCTTATGAGATTTTAGTTCGGCAAGTAAAGGGAAGTCTACCTCACGGAGCCTCTGAAGGGCGGAGGTATAATCCGCTTCCGCAGATGGATTATAGGCAGCGACATCCTCCAGACTCCTGCTAGCTTTTCCATGATCAATGCCAGCTGATAACCTGTAAAACCCCGTATTTAAGGTCACTACTTATTCCGAACTTATAATTACTCCCTAAATTTTAAAGAATTCATTTTTATTATTTTAGTCGGTTTTCATTAAAATCGTCAATTTTAAAACTCTCGCAAATCTTACAATTGGAGTTTATCTGTTTTATCGATCGAGAAATCAACGAATGTCATATTTTAGCCATGAGAGCTTATTTAATTTATTTTAATTATTTTTCATCTTTTATTCGCGTTTGGCCGAAACCGCGTCAAAATAGTGTTTTTAAAAATTGTGAATATTTTAACTAAGTGTTTTAAAATGAATATTATGGTATAAATATTTTAAAAAATAAATAAATAAATAAATAATAATATAATTTGTAAACATAACATGTAAACCATACACCCTTTATGTTTTATTAGCTCCTACAAAGTGACAAACCAAACACCCCTTTATTATCTTTTTATTTTTATAAACTTAACCCATATATAACCCAACTCCTTTATATATATATATAAAAAAAATACTACAACCCAAGCCCATACCCTCTTATAGCCGGTTACATAAAAATCAAACCCAACATTCCATTTTTTATGAGTCGATACACTGTAGATTGCTTCCTTATATATATATCACTTCCTTTATAAAAAAAAACATAGTATTAACAGTCAAAAACAAAATCTCGTCCCTCTCCTCTCTGTTTGTTCGACGGCAACAACAAGAACCAACACCACCACCATCAAAAATTCACCAAATCACTTCCATCCTACTCTAATATCATTCTTACATAAAACCCCATCAATTTTTCCTATTAAAATTCATCATGCATCAAGTGTTAAAAAGTTTATGATTTTACTCTGAAATTTTAATCGAATGTGACATTTTATTAAACGTCTGTTTTGAGGTCGCTTTCTGTAACTTGTGTGTATGAACTATGAAGTAGCACCCCAAGTGGTATTCCGCTGCGATGTTGTGATTTTTAGGGGTGTTACAGAGTGGTATCAGAGCACTCGTTATAGCGAACCAGGTCGTTTTCAAAACCTTAGACTATAACCGTTTTTTTTCAAAAAATGTTAAGAGTCCTTCACAATTGTCCGATATTCGCGCGCGCTTGCTCTCAGGTAACTTATATGCTCCCTTTTGCATCCTTATTGCTATTATATTAATAATGAATATATAATGATTGATTATTATTTTGCTCTCATACGTCTATCTTATGACGTCATATTATTTTCTTTATATCGGTCGGTTATATATACGCTGACCATTCTGATTATCGAGTACTTCTTGTTTTTTTATTTTCTTCCTCGAACGTCAATACTAGTATTATATATGGATGCTCGTACATATATGAGCTACTCTCCTCTCAAATTCTTACGCTTATCTTCGGGATCACCGCCATCTATATATATAATAGTAATTCCTATAAGTGTTGACTATTTATGGTTACTTTCGGCTATTTTTTTTGGAACTTTCGAGTAAAGTTGGTATTTTAATGGGAAAATTTTGGCTTAAATCCTACTGTATCTTTGCATTAATGAATAGGCTAATATGTTAGGTCCTAGTGGCGAGTTGGATGGAACGCCAACTCTTCCGGATGGTCGAGATACGACCAAAACCGTGGAAACAAACTTAGTGTGTACCCATAATTTGTAATGCAGATAGTTAGGCTTATAACTAATTTTATTTGACTTGGAGGCTACTGGGTTTCTACATGGGTGAAGGGTAAAACATATGAGGACCATGTGGTTCTTTGGATAAATCCGTAACTATTCCGGATGAATGAGTTACGACTAGAACGACCAAACTAATCATAAATTGTGCCCAGATTTTCAAAATGAGTTTGAGACCAATATTTTCATATTAAGTGCCCCATTTTCCAATTAAAACCTATAGGATTTAGATAAACTTAAACATGGGCTTTCGTTTTGGGTCAAACGGAGTTATAAAATGGGAATTATGCTAAAAACGATAGAACAAGAAAACGTTTTAAATAATCAGATTTGGCACATGATGGTAAAATGATAACTTCACTTAGGATCTTAACACTTTGAGTATTTATCTTGTAATCTCAGTAAACTAGAGTCTAACATCTTGTTTAAGGCGAAAACCGTTCATTTATACCTATTACGGATTTTGAAATATAGGTCCATTAAGTCAGATTGCAAAGGGCAGAAATGTTTATGTAATGATAATTACCTACATATGTGTATAGTACTATGGTAAGTCTTAATAAGTTCTTTTTCTTTGATATTTTATGAGCGATGCGGTGATCTCCGAAACATTAACGTGACTTTATTTTATTTCCTTTTTGATAATATTGACATTCGGTGTACTTTGTCAATTCCACTAGTTATTTTATTGTTCGACTCCGAGTCCGAACACTCTTCTTATGCTTTTGAATCGCGTATGTTGTGTTTGTAATCCATTGTTTTGAAATCTTCCAATTGATGGGAGTACGGCTTTATCTTGTCACCTCGGATCGTGCCGTCTTTTGGCACTTACCTTTGGAACATGATGGACTAACGTCTCATTACTCTTCTTGTTACTTCTTATGATTTTGAAGAATCATGCCGTCAAGTAGACACTCCTTTTTACTTATTGTAACATTGTTTTGATATTGTGTTTTGTGTCGGCCATGCTTAAGTAGGATGATTTATAATCGTCTTATTGAAATGAATTGGGACGCTTCTTCATTTGAATAAGGAAATTATAAACCGCCAAACCATAAGTTTATAAATTATTACTTACAAGGATTGGGACGCCTCTTTTTGTAAGTGACAAATTATAAATGAGTGGGCTTATGTGTATCCGACATAGCGTGCGTACGAATCATTCTTTGGGCTATGAACTCCTTTTGACTCATAATTTGTTATATGGATTTTTCTGAATTTGTATCGACCGCGGCGAACTTGATAAGCTAATAGTAATGAACCCTTAATCGCTTCTAAGAATTGACGACTTGTTAAATTCCTCGTTTCCAATGGCTTCTTCTTCGAGTCATGTATTTTATCTTTCCTTTTTAAGGATTCTCACGACATTCAATCCGTTCGCTCATGCTCATTGCATATATATGATGCTTTGACTTTTGTTCATTCAATTTTCGTTGGAAACCTCGATGAGGACCTGAGCATTTCCTCATCTCTTCATAAGTAAACCGTAGACGGATAAGGTGAATTGAGCACCGGGACGGCGCTCCCCTAAGGAGGGGAGGATGTAAAACCCCGTATTTAAGGTCACTACTTATTCCGAACTTATAATTACTCCCTAAATTTTAAAGAATTCATTTTTATTATATTAGTCGGTTTTCATTAAAATCGTCAATTTTAAAACCATCGCGAATCTTACAATTGGAGTTTATCCGTTTTATCGATCGAGAAATCAACGAATTTCATATTTTAGCCATGAGGGCTTATTTAATTTATTCTAATTATTTTTCATCTTTTATTCGCGTTTGGCCGAAACCGCGTCAAAATTGTGTTTTTAAAAATTGTGAAATTACGGTACCAAAAAAATAAAAATGAACAAAGAAAATAAAAACTCATCAAAATAATACATAACACTGCTTGATGTAAACATTTAATTGTTTGATGCCCGAATTACATTGAAAGATCAATTATTAGCTGTACGCGCTTAAATTTGTCTTGGAAATTAAAGTGAACTCTTAAAAGTTTTCAAAATAAATAATTAGGATGTTGCTTTGAATAAAAAGGAGGAAAATGAGATTGTTTACAAGTCTCCTCGTGTTAAGAGAATGCGTCCCGCATTCATATAGCAGTTGTCATTCAGAAATAGTGTTTATGAAGAGGAGTGGGTATAAAACCCTTTTTTATTAGAACAGTAACTCAACGGCTTATACACATAGCCCCAACGCTACTCCCTCCCTTTAAAATACCAAAAATTTATTATCCTCCATTTTCTCCACACAACACTTAAACATCACTAACATTTTCTCTAATCTAATCTATAACATAGTAGCACCTCATCAGCTCATGTGATAGCAGACCGCTGATAGCACTCGGCATTTATCTTGCTAATTCCATACGAATAAGGATGTCAGTAACCTGGCCTTTATTCTAGCAATTCTCATGCCCCCCCCCCCCCCCCCCCCCCCCCCACCTCATCATTCTTAGCAAGCGGCGTGATCACCTTTGGAAGAAATGAGAAATTAAGTTGCTAGGGTAGGGTTGTAATAAAGCTTGTATTTCCTTTATGTCCTTATGTAATCTTATTTCTAAGATAATAAACGGATGTTGTGGCAACAATTCTATTTGTTATTTTTATTTTATGTCATTCGAATATTTTGTTACCACGTTTGGTAACTCATTTGCATTCCCCTTTAGTGTGCTTTAACTTGAGTGTTCAAGATTTGTGATGTTGGTTTAATATTTATTGTTGCGACCAAAGCTCGACTTCTAGCGGGCTTTTTTTATTCCCTTTGGCTTAACGCGTCAGTTATAACATCTTTCTTAGAGTGATAACTACTTTATACCTATGGTGGTGTCGTAACTACCAAGCTCTATGGTAGTACGTATTCGTCGAAAATGATGAATTGGTATATTCCTTAATGGCGAGTAAACTTGTTAGTGGATCGTCCTAGGGTGACTAGGGATGCGTCTTGACTTTTGGACATAGGATTTTTGTATAAAATGATGTCGACTTTAGTATTACGTGGTGTAAGAGATTTACTTAGTGATTATAATTGTCAGATTTGGTTTCATCGCTGCTGATTACATTTTATGAATACGCACGCAGAACTTGATATAAATAGAAAATTGTCTTTTGACAAGAAGTTTTTAAGGTGACTACTCTCAGCACGGCATGGTACTTTCCTGAATTATACATAGTTGATCAGGCCATGTATAATTGAGGACTAACGATGCATTGTTCAGTTCGTCAAAATGGCGTTAGATTTCATGATATTCAAGAGAGTAGTTGCAAGAGTAAATAAGGGAATCTAAGTTAATATATTATGCAATTTTTATATATACGAAAGCTTGATAGATAATTTAACGTCATTCATACAATGAACCAATTAAGAGAAATACAACAAACTCCCTAAGGAGATAAAGTTTAAGATAGTTCCAACTTAGGGTTTACTAGGCAAAGCGAGACAACTTTCTCTTTTAAGCTTCAATCTCATCCTCAATGTTGTCAATGTCTTGTTCGGTTTCTCCTCCTCCAAAGGCATACACCATTCCACGTGCTTCCGTACCTTTAGCTTGGTTTTCATGGTTTCGGTTCTTTAATTCTGGGCAATCAATCTTGTAGTGCCCTTGATTCCCATATTCATAGCAAGTAGGTTTCCGACCTGCCTTAGTGCCTCTCTGATTGTTACTAGCATTAATATTTGTAGGACTCCTACAGTCGCGGGCTAGATGGCCAACTCTATTGCACTTGTGGCCTTTGGGAGCACATAGACCATTATGGTGATAGTTGCATTTAGCGCATAGGGGTTTAGATCCCCCGTATGGCTTTTTCTCACCAGTCCCTGCAGTGTTACGCCCTCTGTGATCTCCTCTGTTTTTGTATGTTGTTGGTTATCATCTTCCTTTCTCTTATTCTCTGTCTGACGATCAGCAAAAGTGTAGATTCTCTTATCTATCACTTCGGTTGCCATTTCAGTTGCCTGTTGCATTTTTTTAGGCTTGGATGCTACTACACTTCCGTAGATCATGTCGGGTAAGCCACCGACATATTTCTCAATCTTGTCAGATTCTTCAGGAAACATTCTACCACACAGCAGTGCTAGTTCAGAAAACGTTGGTTTGTACCCAATCACATCGGTACCTTTCACTTTCAATTCCCACAGCTTGACTTCAAGCTTCTTAATCTCAGTCCTCGGGTAGTACTTGTCAGTCATCTTCTTCTTTAGTTCAGCCCAAGTCATTGCATAAGCAATGTCATTGCCAATAGTCCTAACATGGGAGTTCCACCACGTTAGAGCATTTCCCAAAAGAGTACAAGTGGAGAACTTGATTTGGTTTTCCACAGAACAGTTGCTTATGCGGAACACAGTCTCCATTTTCTCAATCCATTAAGTCAATTCGACAACTCCTTCTGTGCCTTTGAAATTTAGAGGTTGGCACTTCATGAAGACAGGTAAGGTGGCACTCACGAGAGCTCGTACGTTTCACCTAGCACCTGTTCCGGAAATTGTGGCTGTCGACTCCCCCAAATTTACCCCCCCCCCCCCCCGTGTTTGCATCACGTGCTGCCAAAGTGGCAGTAACGCCTTGGTTAATCATTGCCTGAAGTTGGGCATTAGTGATAGTGGTAGTGGTGGCGGGTGTTGCGGCCGGTGTTGTTTCTGGGTTTAACCTTGTGGTCCTTTTCTTTGGTGCCATTTTCTTCAATTACAAGAAAATATAATACCTGTTAGATTTCATAAAATCATAAACGCGACATGACTGCTATAACAAGCAAAATTAAACTTATAAAAGTATATTATATAAGACCAGTAGTAATATACGTACTATAATATAAACACGTATATTAATCATGTAAGCATCTAGTATGACCAACTAATGCAAACAAATAGTGTATGTATGTCCCGTGAAAATCCCTTTGTATGAATGCAATGTTTGAAAACGGTTATAGTCCAGCAAAAACATTTGACCTAGTTCTCTATAACCTTGGCTCTTGATACCATCTGTAACACCTCCAAATTGGGTCGCAGCGGAATAAGGGTCTGGGGCGTGTTACTTCATAGATCAATAACACAAGATATATATAGAACGACCAAAAAGTTGTTTAAAACCGATACATTAGATTTAACAAAGTATTTGTTACATAAGCCTGAAGCTTCACTTGTTCACTTGTTCAAAATACAAAGATTTCTAGCCCATGACAGATATACAAAATGTAATGCGACAAAATCTTTAATGCATGATATCCAAATCAAAACCACCAATGTATCCCTTGCACCTCGTGCTTATTGACCTCCTGAAAAACATTGCTTTAAAATGTCAACAATAATGTTGGTGAATTCATAGGTTTGATAAATCGTATATTGTAGGACCACAAGATTTCCTAAGTGTATGATAATGCAACATATGCAGACATCATATAAATGTAATTACGTTGCCCTAAGCTCATGACACTGAAGCTCGACATAAATGAATACCATATAAATGGCCTACATTGCCCGTGATGATGTTCTAACCCGCAACATCCTATGTTCTACATGGTATACGTTCGTTTGTCTAGTGATAGCTAATCACCCGAACGGGGATGTCAATCCCAATAGATCTATTCATAACATTCGCGCTTACAATCCAGTAACTGACAGTTCATGATAATGGGCTCAACTAGGGTTATCGCTACTTAGGCAACACGTAATCATAATGTAAAACTTATCCACTTGTGTCCAATTATAAAACAGTGCATGTTTCTCACCCCAAAAACTTATAAAATAAATCATGTAAAACGTGGGGCTATGAACTCACCTTGAGTGAGCGTATATCAAGTGTATCACAGAAAATGCGTCACGGTAATGATCGAGTGCAACCTAATCCAATATAGGTCGTATAAGTACTAATCACATTGGGTAACTACTACCATATATAATTCTATATAGCTAATCACCATCTAATCGTTTTAGTGAAATCGCATTTATAAAGTAAAAACGTTTGTAAATGCCTCTTTAGTAAAAACGACGTAACTTTCGCGTTTTAAGCCCGATTTTTACGTTTCTTATGCCCACGCTTTCGTATTAAGACGAGTTATCAAAATATGACATTTTCATATTTTTGACCTACTGGTGAACAGTACTTTTTACTGTTCACACCAGTTTATAAAATTATTTTTATAGTTTTAGTTATCGTAAAACCCGTAAATGTCGTATTTTGTTCGTTATAGCTCCGTTTTTAGCGATTCTTTCGAGTACGTCTTTGTTATTAAAAGTCCTATCATATTAATGATGTTTTCAAAATGTATTTTACTGACATGAATAGTAACTTTTATAAAAATAGTTTTATAAAAGTATTTTTATACATTTAAGTATATAATCTCGCGTAATTCATAACTCTTTCGTTATTGATCCAAAAATTATGATCCGAATTGTTTTAGAATCCTAAAATCATGTGTGATCTGTGAAATATAGTAAAATTTATATACCATAAGTATTTGATAACTTGTTTTTATAAAATTTACTTTTATAACCCGGTATTAACGTAAAACGTATATTTGCCGTATCTTTTTCGTTATAAGGCGGTTTTTTGAGTTCTTTACGTATTTGGAATCGTCATGAGGTGTACTATCTTCCTAAAGTGTCAAAAATACTGTCTTGGATTCGAAATCCAACAGCCCTTTTGTAATACTTAAGTGTAATTATTTTTATAACTTGTTTTATGTATCTTTTTATTTAGCAAACTACCACAAGCCTTCCATTATTCTTAATATACTATGTCTTACATATAATAGAGTCCATTTGTCCATCATATGTCCACATGAGTCTATGATATCAAGATTAACAAGTCATTAACATCACATGAAATCAATAACTTTCCTTAAGTAACTTTTAACTACAAGTTTATACATAAACATAAAAACACTAACCGAACATGGATACAATACTTATAATCCCATTATATCATGATATTACCAATCACATAACATATGAAAATGTGTACAAAATCATAATCACAAGTAAAAATATGTCTTACATGTTTAAAAGTATCCTAATGGTGATTCTTGCTACATAGAACATATATACACATAAAATGATAAATGTAAAGACATAATGAGTTTTAGATGACCTTAAGTGAATGAATGGTGAAAGGTAAACAAATCACACCCTTGTGATTTAAACCCTTGGCTTGAAAATAGGTGATGAAAACCCTAACTTTTACAAGAAAACCCTAGCTTCCTTTCTTTGCTTAAACCTTGCAAATGCTTAACCAATACTTCAAAACACCTTGAGGTATCTTAGATATGATATGGGATTACTTGTATATGTTGGAAAATAAGTTGTATGAATTATTTAAGGGGGGGTTTGTTTGTCATGGCTATCAAAGAAGGAAAAGGGAGAGATTTTGTTTGATTTTTGCTAAGGAAATATGATGTGTGTTTATATCTAGTATACACTCTTTATTATATCAATTAGGCTAGTCAAAGTACTTGAAACTCTTGACCAAGACCAAGAAAACAATGGGAGGAATTTAAGGAAGCATAGTGGTCAATGTTGCTAGTTGAAAGACATAAGGTTTAATGAGGTAGTGTGGTACAAAGACCAAGTGGGAAAGTTTGTGTGTTTCTTAACCCTAATGTTGTTGTTGCCATGTATAGGGGGAAGAAAGACCAAAATGTGTGTTTTAGATATTTGTACACAATATCTACTTATACTTGAAAGTTTAAAGTCATTATATAAGGTGTAGTTGTATATAAATAGTAACATGTAAATTTTAGTTAGTTTATTTTTATAAACCGTATGACTAACATTGTTAACATGGGTAAAGTTTAATAAAACTTTGGGTTTTGGGCATAAAAATGGGCATTTGTTGAAGTGTAGATTAATTAATGTGGTTCCGGGTATGCCTAAACGTATTTTATCGCGAAACGTAACCAATAAAAATAAAAATAAACAAAAACGATTATTGTGGTATAAATATTTTTTTTTTAAAAATAATAAATAAATAATATAATTTGTAAACATAACATGTAAACCAAACACCCTTTATGTTTTATTAGCTCCTACAAAGTGACAAACCAAACACCCTCTTATTATCTTTTTATTTTTATAAACTTAACCCATATATAACCCAACGCCTTTATATATATATAAAAAAAAATACTACAACCCAAGCCCATACCCCCTTATAGCCGGTTACACAAAAACTAAACCCAACATTCCATTTTTTATGGGTCGATACACTCTAGATTGCTTCCTTATATATATCACTTCCTTTATAAAAAAAACATAGTATTAACAGTCAAAAACAAAATCTCGTCCCTCTCCTCTCTGTTTGTTCGACGACAACAACAAGAACCAACACCACCACCATCAAAAATTCACCAAATCACTTCCATCCTACTCTAATATCATTCCTACATAAAACCCTATCAATCTTTCCTATTAAAATTCATCATGCATCAAGTATTAAAAAGTTCATGATTTTACTCTGAAATTTTAATCGAATGTGATATTTTATTAAACGTCTCTTTTGAGATCGCTTTCTGTAACTTGTGTGTATGAACTATGAAGTAGCACCCCAAGTGGTATTCCGCTGCGATGTTGTGATTTTTGGGGGTGTTACATAACCCATCTTGCATCCCCTTCTCGATGGCACGGCTAATGGCTGCTCCTAAGGCTGAAAGATACTCTTGAGAGTTTAAGCACTTGACAACGGCAAGCTTCAAGCCATAAGTCAATAGCCACCTCCAGTCATAAATAGTGTTAAGGAGGTGGGGATAAAAAATTTCCTCTAAGTGGAGAGCCATTTCCAGAAGGTCGGCGTCCAACTTTGCTACTTTATCATTGACAATATTCATCTGAGAATCTTGGAACTCTTCGATATGTTCCTTCAATCGCTCATAGCCTGAAACTTGGCCACGGAGGCCGGAACACGTGGTCTCTAGCTCATGTACCTATCATAACAAAAGTATAAACAAATAAGAAAAAATAGATAAGAATATGCACGACATATAAGTTCCAGAAAGCATACCTGATCCACAAGACCATCTTTCTAAGACCTGAGAGAAGACACAACAACGCTCAATTCCTTAAGATCAAGATCCTTGGAAGAAACCGAAGATTGGAGCTAGATCTTATCTTCAATCCCTTTGTTTCTTTGAATTTCTGTTGAAGTCTTTCTCGTATCTTTTCAATCGTGCCTTTGTAGCTTTAATTATTTAATTAGGGTTTATAAATTAGGGCTTTGATTTTTCTGGAAGTTTATAATGTTATAATGATTGTTTGATCATTAGTTTAATTGGTTACGTGATTTGACCTTGCGTTAGGGTCTAGATTGCCCGAATTAGTTGTTTAATTCACTGCAGAATTTTAGGCAGTTTTGTAACGAGCATAACTCATTCATAAAAATTAAAATAAACAATTTACAACATACTAGAGATAACCTCAGAGCGTCTACTTTCCATAAAAGTTAACCTCGTGAGTTTTTATGGTCGGGAAGTGGGTCAAAGGGTCGTTACAAAATCAATGTGTAAAACAGTGACGAATTTCAGTTTTGGTTTTGATTTTTCTAAAAATACTTAGACATCTATTTAGAGGCTAAAAATCACGTGGAAGTTAGTTTATATATTGTGTGTGACCCCTGAATTTTTTCTAAGTATGAAAGGAGGTATAAAGTGGTCAGCTAGTGCCATACTTTTAGGAGGTCATATTCTAGACGAATTTTGGACACTTTGGATTAATGAATTTCTAAAGGGTATTTGTAAAAGGGTAATGGCTTTGAGAGATCTATGAGAGGTTCATAGGACATATATGTAGCACGGTGAATTTTGATTTGAATTGTGGAAGTGTTTAAGTGGTACGTTTAGGACGCGTAAGTGAGTATAAAATTCTGCTCAAAACCAGAAAATATAAAGTGTAGCAGTGAAGTGTAAATGGCTTATGTAGGAGTTGGAAAAGTTTTAAATCATGTATAGAATTATGGTAGATAGCTTAGATATCTATCATAGTTGAGGTTACATCATATTGGGTTGAATGCCTAATTGATGGTAGCTTATTGTGTGCTTAATTGTTTAGATTATCCGTGAAGTGTTTGTGAAGCTTTTGTTGGATTCTTTTGGGAAGCTAAGCATCAGGTGAGTTTCATAGTCCCACTTTTAATGTTTTACATTGGGATGGAAATGATGCAAAGATGTTTTGGATGTGTTTAATCGCTGCGATTATGTGGTTTTACTTGAGGCATGAACGTTTATGTGGTTATTATAGGTGATATGCTTAATGTTGTTGTGATTGCTGTGTGATTCCGGTTAGAGGGTAGTGCCTCTACTCATTCCAAATCTAACTGGAGGGTTGAAATAATACTCCATACTGTGTGATTCCGATCGGAGGGTAATAGATTACCCCAGACTTTGTTATGTGGATCGTGGGCACGTTCCGTCCCGTTGTGACTGACTGTGAGTTGTATGACAGCCTATGTGATAGCTAGCTTTAATTGTTCTGCCATGATATGTTATGTTAATTGGAGCAAATTGTTTTTTTTAAGGATTGATTTGTGTGTCTTAAACCTATGACTCTCACCAACCATTATGTTGACGTTTTTAAGCATCATTTTCAGGTGTGCTTAATGGTGCTAAGTTAGAGCGAAGTGGATAGAAGAGACCGTAGAGTGCTTGGAGTTTATTCAAATGTTTCTGTGGAATAATATGCGTATTGCAATGAATTGTTGGATTAGGTTAGCATGTCATTTATTGACGCGATCTCTTCTCATTAATAAATACACACCCATTTTGTTTTGGGTATTGTATAGACCACTTATGTATCTTGCTTTACTTTAAGTATTCATTTTAGTATGTCTCTATATAGACACCATGTGTTTGTGATGATACTCATTCTTGTTTACGCGCCTCGCGTTCCGCCTTGGCGGTGGTGTGACCCTTGCCTAAAACTTGTCTTAAAAAAGAAAAGCTTTGAAGATCTTAAGATCTCATAAGATAATTTAAGAATGGAGCTTAATAAATCTAAAATCTGATCTAGCCAACAAAAAAGAAGGTTTCGCTTCTGTCTGGAAGAACAAACTAGTCCTCTACAATAAAAATGATGGTATAGCCTTTGTGATCAATATTGTTGTTTTTAAAAGATATCCTTTATTTAATAAATCATAAATTAAATGCTCCCTAAAATTCAATAGCAATACATACGAAAGAAAAAGAGAGTAACAGAATTAAGATAACAATTTTGAAAATGGGCTTCTAATAGATTAGATAAATTGATATGAAGTCCCAAGTATTTTGAAAACAAAGAAATGTGTGGGGTATAATGCAAGTTGCAACCTACATCCACCGTACAGGCCTTAATTTGCAACCCCTACTATTGATTTGTCACACTCTGGTCTGATGAGTTTTTAAACAGCCTATTTGAAGGCAATGGGGTTTAAGTTGAAAAAGAATGTAATTGAAAATTCCTAATAATGAGAATTAAGATAACCCTCTGGTGCCGCCACATAATTAAGATGGTTTCTGATAGTGATGAGGATGAGACTATGGAAAACGTGTCAGAATCAGCTAATGTTCAAAAACCTAAGCAAGCTGATCAACCTAGGAAAGTTAGTCAAAATCCTAGGAATAACAATACTAACCAAATACTACTCCAATGTCTAGAGGAAATTAGGAGTCTGGATTTCCTGTTACGGCTGAACCGGGGCCTAGAAAGCGATTGTTTGTGTGATCTGTGTAGTGGTGAGTGGTGTATGTATAAAGCGCATGCTTAATTAATAGACTGTTATTTTCATGAAGTCATAATAGATAGATTGGACGACATGCGAACACACATATTTTTGAGATAACACACTATTGAGAATAATAAGGTGCACATGAAGATCACAGTTCACAGGGAAGTTAGCACCTCAGCTTTCAGCGGAATAAGTTCGTGATGAGGACTAATCATCAAAATTTCTCTAATTCTAGAAGAAATTTTGCTCCAACAGCAGTTTTAACCAAGTCTGGCCTAGTACCAATTAGTACTGCTAGGCAAAGTTCTTCAAGAACAGCAGCAACAGTTAGTACTGCCAGACCTATTAAGACTGTTGCACCCAAACCCTTTGTGAATGTTGCAAAATCTAGACCAAATGCTTTTCAGAAGTCACATTCACCATCTAGGAGACCTTTTTACCAACAAACAGCACTTAAAAACAGAAATTTAAATAACAAAGTTAATACTGTCAAGGTAAATTCTGTTAATACTGCTAAAGGAAAAAGAGTGACAAGTGCTGTTGGGGAACAAGGGATTGATGCTGTTAAGTCCAAAGCATGCTGGGTTTGGAGACCTAAACTTAAGGTTCTAGATCATGTCTCCAAAAATAGTAGATCATACATGTGTAAGCAATTTGACTATGTTGATCCAACAGGCAGAGTCAAGTCAGTAATGGCTTGGGTCCCAAAGAGAAATTAATTCTCTTATGAGTATTATGCAAGATGTTATGGATTGTATTTCTCTGTGTTTGGAACTAACATTTTGCAGGTTTAGAGCTTAAAGTTTATTTGATTAATAAAGGATATGCTGATTTGATGAAAATGCTAGAGTTGAGGGGAGGATATTGATGATAGCATGAATATCCTTTTAGTGTTGGTTGTATACCACACAACAAATGGTCATTCAATTCACCATGTCTAACAACAAGAAATTGGAATGTCCAAAGTCCTTGGATTCTTGTTTATCTTTTTCTAAGACAATAGCTAACTTGTATAATCAAATCATCTATATGATAGACAATAACTATGAGAATACTATGTTCTAATGCGGATCTTAACACAAGTACTAAGAAAACACAATTATAAAACTTTGCTATTTTTCTATTGATTTCAATTAAGGTTCTATATAGTCCAAACACTATTCATAGGTTCCTTTTATACTCCAAGGACACCCTAATGGGCTTACAAATGCGTAAAAAGGGGATAGTGCATATCCTTCCTAAGATATCTCAAAATAAGCTATTAAGATAACTATTCTGTTACATAAACAGACTTAACTAGACAAGACCAGTACTAACTATAGTACTGCTAGACTTAACTATGTCTACCAGACTTAACTCTATAACTACCAGACTTAAGTCTGTTTACAATAATTCTTAACAATCCTCCCCTAACTTGATCTTCACTTATGAACTTCAAGTTTCTTTGAATATCTTCATTATGAGCTTCCTGAGGATGTTGTGAGCATTATCTTTAGAATTATTCTTGTACTGCAACATGATGACTATCTTGTATGAGCACTTTCTTGACTTCTATTGTGTGATGGTTAGCCAACACTCAAACCCTTCTCTCATCTATTATAGTCAACAGTTTCCAACATATGTCCACAACTACTGATAACTTCATCACTTTTTAACACCAGCTTGCTTCTCAATCATCTTCAAAAGTTTATAACAAACTTCATTCATTTTTCCATCCAGAAGCTTCATTTTCAGCATCACTTGGCAGGAATCTTTTGACAGAGGATACTTCCTATCTGCTAACATATAAATATTGCATGCCTCCAAGGTTAGAAAATGTACTGCACACTTGTCATAATATCTCCAACTGGTCATCTTTTAGAGCTTCAGAAATCTTTTTAAGTTCCTCTTGAGATAAGAAGTAGGCAAACAAACAATGCTGTTGATCTTTATGATTGTTCCTTTGCTGCTTTTGAACATAACTTACAAGTGCATGTGCTCCTGAATTTTGCTGCACTCTGCTTCTAGTTTGTACAGATAACTTAGGATCACCCAGTATTTAACTTTGTGGGTGAATGTTGTGTATCCTAAGAGTAGGAATAGGACTAACAGCTACTTCTATTGGTAAGTTGTTGAAATCATGGACCATACCCTCGTCATCATAAGAAGCCTCATCAAAAATCCCTTTCTGAGGCTTGTTAAAGATTGTGAGCTCTGGCATATCTGAATCATCTTGATCAGCATGTTGAGTATTAACTAGACCACTACCAGAATTAACTAAGGTAGTACTTGTAGCTTTGTTCTTAGGTACTTCCCTTAAATGCTTTGGAGCAAGTTCATCCAATTCTCTTCTAAAAGCTAGAATTTCAGGAGTATCTTCTGAAATGCCAGTAGAATAAGCCTCCTTCTCTTGTGTTTTAAGGTTTTGAAGCTCTGTCAAAAACTCCTCTGCCTTTGAATTAGTAGAAGACTTCCTTGGTCTAACTTTTGATGCAGTATGCCTGACTGCTGTAGGCACAACAATAAGCTCCTCAGCCTCATCTTCTTCCTCAGAAGCATTTGCATTAGGAGTTTGTAGTGTACCTGCACTGTTAGTCACTTCTGAAGTACCTGCGCATGTGGTTAATTTTGATTACTCAAAGACACAGGAATATAGTTCATAGAATCAGTTAGATAATCAATATCAAACATCTATCTATAACCTACTCCTTTTACATTAGGTTTTTCTTCAAGAAATTTTACATGTAGATTTACTTCCACCTTTTTGGTTACTAAATTATATACCCTAAAAGCTTTGCTATTTAGTGAGTAACCAACTAAGAAACCCTCATCACACTTTCCATCAAACTTGCCAAGTACACTTAGATTAATTTAAAATGGTAACATGGCACCCAAAGAGGCTATGTAGCTATAATTGGTTTATGGCCAAACAAAAGCTCATAAGGAGTTTTGTTTTGAGGTTTAGTCACTCTTACCCTATTAAAGATATAGCAAGCAGTACTAACTGCTTCTGCCCAAAACGTAGTTGGTAAGAATGAGTCTACTAGCATAGTCCTAGCAGCCTCAATTAAGGTCATGTTCATTCTTTCAGCAACCCCATTCTACTATGGAGTCCTGGCATTGCTATACTCTTGTTTTATTCCCTTGTTCCCACAAAATTCAAGCATATCCCTATTCTTTAATTCAGTGCCATTATCTGATCTAATGATTTTAACCCCTGTGATTAACTGGTTTTTAATTTGTCCTAAAGAATGTGTCTGGAAGGATGCCACTAGTTTGCATTCCTTATATCCAAGAAAGAATACCCAACTAAATATGGTACAATCATTATTAAATTACAAAGAAATAACTTGCAAGATTAATGCATTTACAGAAGTAGGTCCCAAGAAAAGAATCCATTATGCAAGGTGTGTAATGGCTCAGTGATTGTTCTTTCTAATTTAGCCTTACAGGAGGCCTTGTGTTGCTTACCTTTTTGGCAGGCAACACATGTATGGTCATTTCTGAAAACCTTGGAAGTAACCCTTACAAGTTTCCCGATTACTAGTTTTTTAAGTTTTTAAAATATAAAGTAGGGACCTAACCTCCATGTGCCACAATTTAGATTATTATCGATGAGATGCTATTAGCAATCAAACTAAGCAAAATCTTTTGTGAGAGCAAGTTGTCTTCATATCAAAGACCAGTTAACAGTATTGTGTTGCCTAATGACCTTTATAAGTATCTGATTATCACAGGCAGTCTAAAGTCCGGAGACACAACAAGACATTCAATTCCCGTAAAAAAGAACCTAGTGCAACTTATCCACATATTTGTGATATTGAGAAAAGATTAAAATGCCCAAGTTCTTTTACAAAAGACACACTATCAAAATCTAAATTACCAACTCTTATTTTGCCTTTACCAGTTATGTAGCCTTTGCTACCTCCAAAGGTAACAGATCCCCCTTTGCATTCTTCAAAATCATCCAGGTGATCCTTGTTACCAGTCATGTGCCCTGAGCATCAATATCAAAATACTGCTAGCCTCCATGTTCTTGAGTGGATGATCCTACACATGAAAAAGAGAAATTAGTTTCTCTTAGGGACCCAGGCCTTTTCAGGCTTGGGTCTGCCTTGTGGTCCTTTAGCATTTACAGTTCGAATAAAATTGGATCCACTATTACAATTGGAGTTTGGTCTAGTTTTTCTCCAATTATAACCTGCTGAGGTCTTAACAGCAGTGCCCCAATTTCCCTTTACAGGATGATATAAGACTTTGTTTGCTGCATTTTCACTAACAATGGGTCTTCTCACAGGTGAATGTGATTTTGAAAAATTATTTCTTTGATTAAACTTATTCACCTGGGGTCTTACAGGACTAAAACTGTTTGAGTTACTGGTATGTATTGGTTGTTTAGCTCTAACAATATTAATATTAAAACTACCAGTATTAACATTAGTCTTGACAGAATTAACATTTTGCCTAACAGAATTAACATTTGCCCTACCAGTATTAACATTAGGTCTAACAGAATTAACATTTTGCCTAACAGCAATGAGTTGTACTGGTCTAGGTACAAAGTGATTAGCATGATTAACCCTGTTTGCATTGTTCCATACTGGTTTGTGCCACACCATTACCAGTATTAAAAAACCCTTTTGTTTCTTAAGCACACCATTCTTGCATTTTCTTTCCATAAAAATCACAATTTTCTGATCAAGTGACTTAGGCTGCACAAACAAAACACTTTTCTCGATGAAAGAGTGACCTTCCCCTAGTTCTCTTTCCATCATTTCATTCCAATACTTTCCGTTAACTTTAGGTGTCCCCTGATTTTACATTGGTTGCCTAGGAGTTTTTACGTGTGTTACACAACTAGGTTTAACTTCTTTTGGTTTTGGTTCAGACACGACTTTTTCATTAGTTGTAACAGAATTCTTACTGAATGTGTCACCTGAGACACTAGTTTTAGGCTTTTGAGGTCCCTTTTTACCATAAACATACAAAGATTCATCAATTTCTTGTTGTGGTTTAGGAGTATAGTCCCCTGTTAAGGGATGTGGAACTCTTTTGAAAATATCAGTCTTTGAAAATCTACTGTACAAAGGTTTGTCAATAAAGTCTTCTTCTGTACAATTAAACACAGTACGATTCATTTCTTCCTCATAGCTTAAAACCTTATCGTTTGATTTTATTTCATACCCTAAGCCAACTTTACTAGTTGAACTCATACCAGTAGGCAACTAAATTTTTCCAAAGTTTTTAGAAACATCCTCCATGAATCTACTGTTTTCTGCAATTTGTACCTTTCTTATTTCAGCTTTCAATTCTATACCTCCTTATATTTTTTTAAGCTTTTCATCTTTTTCTATAATTTCATTTGCCCTGAAATGTAAGCTGTTCATTTAGAGATAATTGCTGCTTTTAAAAAGTAACACTAATCGATCAAACTGATGAAGTTCTTCCTGCATTGATTCAATCCATGCAGAATCAGCCATGGCTTCTTTGATGTTCTTTGGTTCGGTTTGACTCACGGTGAGTGCGAACATACACATCTCGCCATCTGTTTCTAGCTGACGTCTTGTTCTAACTGATTGAGAAGGATTTCCAATGACTTGTTCTAATGGATGATCTTTTGTCCAACGTTGTGCAGAAGGATGGTGTTGATAGAAAGTATGCATGTTTGACGAATCAACATGACGAGACGATGTCTCCCCTTGTTCTTGTACCGGTGTACTGAAGATGTTGATAAATTCATCGTCGTCAAATTGTGCATTTTCTGTATTGGTTTCTGCTTGAATAATGTTCTCAGGTGCAGTGACAGTTGGTACTTGAGTTGGAGTTTGATGTGTTGAATGAATGTTCAATGGAGGTGGATCTGCAACATCGGTTGTTGTAGAAGTGTGAGTTGTGTTATGTTGTTGACGTTTATCGGGATTATCAGCAGCATGTACAGCGGAAGACTTTGACACAACAGGAGAATTTCCATTGAGTAATTCACTGAACATCGGACTATATAGCAATTCCAGCTCATTTGACGTTGTTACTGTCTCAGCAACTTGAGGAACATTTTCTTGACTTTGTGGACCGGGACTTAAACTGTCTTGTTCAAGTACCGTTGTTGAACATTGTGGACCGGGGTCAGAACTGACGTGATCTGACGCCATTTGAGGCAATTCGTCAAAGTTAACATGAATTGTTTCAACTATCATTCTTGTTCTCTTGTTAAATACCCTGTAAGCCTTTGACTGAGTAGAATACCCAACAAAAATACATGCATCACCTTTTTCCTTCATTTTATCAAGATTTTCACCATCTCTGACGATGTAGCAAAGAGAACCAAAGATGTGAAAGAACTTGACTGACGGTTTCCGGGCATTGATGATATGGTAAGGTGTTTTCTCATGTTGAGGAATTACAAGTGAACGGTTTTGAGTAAAACATGTTGTTGCAATTGCTTCAGCCTAGAAAAACAAAGGAACTTTAGCGGCACTTAGCATTGTTCAAGCAGCCTCAACAAGAGTACGGTTCTGTCTTTCGACAACGCCGTTTTGTTCAGGTGTTCGAGCAGTTGACGTTTCGTGTCTTATTCCCTCTTTTGCAAAGTATGCATGAAGAGTTTTATTAAGAAATTCCGTGCCTTTGTCAGTTCGAACTGTTGTAACTTGAGCATGAAGTCCTCTTTGGACAAGTGTGAGGAAATCAATGAGAACTCCAGGTGTTTCGTCTTTGGACCTCAAGAAGTGAGTCCAGGTATATCGGGAGTAGTCATCAACAATTACGAGAACATATTTCTTTCCATTAATGCTTTCTACCCGTATTGGACCACATAAGTCCATGTGTAGAAGTTGTAACCATCTTTTTGAGCTCGGGGTAGTCTTAGTGTGAAAAGACTTTCTTTTTGCTTTCCCCAACTCACAAGAAGAACACAGATGATCTTTGATGAATTTTAATTTTGGAAGCCCATTCACAATATTATTCTTCGAAAGCAAGTTGATGGTGTCGAAGTTTAAATGAGATAGACGACGATGCCATAACCATGCTTGAGACTGTGACAATCCGTCAATTTCAGGTCGTTATTTTATTCTCGAGTATTAATTACATTTTTTATTTTTATGTTGAGATATTGTACTTAGTATATGTTGAGTAAACTTTTGAAAATCATTTTGAAAATCAATTACTCAATGAAAAAGTGGCTTGAAAACAGCTTATTGTACTTAGTATACACTGAGTAAACTTTTGAAAAGACAATTAGCAACTTTTGAGCTTAAAGACAGATAAGCAAATGAACTTTCAGGTACAAAATAAGTTGAGAGAGATTGACATTGACCTTAAACCTACTAGCATGCTAAATATCAAGCCCAAACTCTGTAGGTCCAAAGTCTTGGATCTGTTTAGCCTTTTGTAATACAATAGCTAACTTGAATAAATCCAAATCAACTATATGAGAGACAATAACTATGAATACTATGTGTTAATGCGGAATCTTAACACAAGTACTAAGAAGAACACAATGTAAAACTTTGCTATTTTCTATTGATTTCTATTAGGGTTCTATATTCAAACACTATGCCGTAGGGTTCCTTTTATACACTAAGGAAACCCTAATGGGCTTTACAAACGTGTGAAAGGATAATGCATATCCTTTCCTAAGATATCTCTAAGATAACTATTAAGATAACTATTCTGTTACATAAACAAACTTAACTAGACAAGACCAGTACTAACTATAGTACTGCCAGACTTAACTTAGTACTGGCAGACTTAACTATGTCTACCAGACTTAACTCTATAACTATCAGACTTAAGTCTGTTTACAATAATTCCTAACAATCCTCCCCTAACTTGATCTTCACTTGTGAACTTTAAGTTTCTTTGAATATCTTCATTATGAGCTTCCCGAGGATGTTGTGAACATAATCTTTAGAATTATTCTTGAACTACAACTCTTGATTTCTATCAGCAACTCTTTAAAGCATCACTTCTTGATATTTGAAGCACCTAACCTTGTAAATATCATGACCAACACTTCACATCTACATGTACTATCTCTTCAGCAACATA
>BQNB010095459.1:0-25865 GCA_026074375.1 Tanacetum coccineum
TTTAGCTTTATCTGTTTCAGCTTGTTTTGTAATTTAGACTTATTTTACTAGCTTAATTTTGGGCTGCAATAACCCCATGTCATTTGAAAGAAAATAACTCAGCATGTGCTAAGTAAGTCAGCCCTTTTTGCAAGGATTTTTAGTGGCTTAGTTGTTTCTTAAACTGCTTTTTCTTTGCTTATTCTTATAGCCCTTAGGACAAGCTTTAAGCCCATATACCTCACTAGGCCATAAGGATCCCTTTAGGGGCTTAAAAATAAGCCCAAAAGTTGTCCCTAGGCTGTTTGTCTGCTGATTTTAGCCATTTGCTTATTTGATTTTTTAGCTTTTCTGCTTGTTTTAGTTGCTTATTTTTGTTCTTATTTGCTTACTAGGTGTAGTATCTTAACTGTCTTAGCCTATTGTGTAGTTTCATTTGCTTATTTTGTTTTAAGCCACCAAGTTTAGCTTTTATGCCTTAGTAAAAAAAATAGAAACTGTCTGCTTACTCTTGCAATTTCCAGCTTATTCTTAAGTTTTTGAAAAAAAGTTGCTTTTTAATAGTTAGTCACATTAGCTAATTTTATAAGTTTAAAAAAAAGAAAAAAAAATGTTTTTTAAAAGAGAAAGCCACATGTTTTGAACCTGTGACCTCCCTTTCACCAAACCAAAGCCTCAACACTAACTCCCACTACCACCAGCACTAGTAGGGCCATCTGGTGGTAGTGTGCACAATTTAATTCTTATACTCTTTTCAAGCCCATTTTCATAAAGCCACTTTGTAGCTTAATCTAGTTTTTTAGTAGTTTATTTGATAAACTAGCTTAACCAGCTTATTGTTCTTGGCTTCCATACATCATTTAGGACTTTTGTTGAATTTTTCAGTATTTTTCAAACTCATTTAGTAATTTTCATCATTTTTCGTAGAGTTAATTTTTAAAAAGTCATTTAAAAATAGTTAAATTATTCAGAAAAATACAAAAAAATTGTTTTTAGTTTTAGAATTAATATTTTAGGTTTTACAAAGTTTAAAAACATTTTCATCGTTTTTAGATTTTAAATTTCATTTTTAACTTTTTAATTTTAATTTAGAAATTAGTTTTTAATTATAAAAAGTAGTAAAAAAAAATTTTCTTAGTTATTATCATATTTTAGACTTTTCTAAAGTAGACCATCATTTTTTAGAATTTTTAGGGATTAATTTATCATTTTCTAGGATTTTAAATAGATTAAATAGGTTTTTAATTCATAAAAAATTATTAAAAAGTCAAAAAAATATAATTCCTTTTTAAAAAAATTTCTTTTGTCATTTTAGAGGTTTAGAAACTAAGTTTGAATTTTTAGGGTTTAATTTTGACTTAGTTGATAATTTAGGCGCGTTTTTAGGATTCCCGTTTGCGTTTTTAGTTTAAATTTGTGTGCCTTAATTGTTTTTAGTATAAATTTAATTAATTTTCTCGTAGATTTAGGAAACAAATCAAAATCTTTTTCATTCAAACATCAAATATCAAACCGATTCTCGACTTTCCATTGCATTCCTCGTTGGGGATAACGACCCAGGAATATCATATACTACTTCCGGTTTTATTGATTTTCTTTCTTGAAACCTTATCAAGGGTCACTTGGTTTGGTTTGGTTAATATGAGTTGTAATATTATATTATTATTTATATATACCCTATAAGACAAGAAGTCAGTGTCGAAATGTGTTGTTTTAATTATTTTTCTCACGTCTCTTATATAATACTTTCCTTATATATAATACATGCCGTGTATTATATACATTTTGAATTATTCTTTCGGTTGGTTGCCTTTGTTATATAATTCACATTATGAATTATATACTTGTTCAATTTTTCATATGTATTATATAAGGAATATATTACATACTTTGCGGTTACTTTTCGATTTATTTTATTTAACCAACCACCAAACTATTACAACTTTAAATCTAAATCTTTTATCAACGTGTCGCATTGATGTAACCATCCATCGGAAAACCCATATACATCATCCTAAACTAGTAGGTCTTAGCCGTTAAGATAAACCGTAACTTTTTGGTTGAGACGTTTCGGTTTTCGTTTGTGTTGTGCTTAATATGTGCATTTCTGCCAATCGTTCTACAACATCGAGGTGAGTTTATAGCCCCTCTTTCACTTGTTTTACAATTACTTTACAAATTTTGAGGGAGAATACATGATCGTTACGACTTGTTTACATATTCATTCCCAATCTCTATTACATACTTGATTGGATGCCTGATTTCGTAACTTGGTTACAAACTCGTTTACATACTCGTTACAACTTTGTTATACACTCATTTGCATATCTCACGGTGAGATACAATACTTGTTTTTTACTTATGGATGCAACAACTATACTTTACTCTTATTATTTCGAATTAGCTTAAGTTGCATGAACTGTAAATTACTCGGAGGGTAAGCGCGAATGTTATAAAATAGATCTATTTAGGATTGACAATCCCCGTTTAGGTGATTAGCTATCACTGGAGACGAATTATACCATGTCAGAACACAACTAGATTGGTATCTTTAGGGCCAAAAACGACATACATACGAACAATTATTGCGCCTTTAATAAAGTGGCATACATATAAGTCTACGCAGCAGTTTCATGAACTTAGAGTAATCGTAATCACTCATTGGGCAATACATACTTGAAACATTTCGTGATGGTTTTAATTATCATGCATACTTTGAACAATTACGGTCCAACTTTCATACGTACAATTTTGTGACTATTATAAGGGTTGAAATGGTCATACACACTTTGCAAATCTTTAGTGCAACATTTATACTTAAACAAACCTATGAACTCACCAACTTTATGTTGACCCTTTTAAGCATGTTTTTCTCAGGCGAATTAGATGCTTGGCTTATTTGATGTGCATTGGAGTCTAAATTTGACAAGATTTCATTCATGGATTTCTACTTACATACAAATGATCAAATCTTATTGTATTGCTTTCAAGCTTTTCATTGTGATGCAATTATGGGACAAATGTTATATCAATTTCAAGAAGTCAACGAGATTACCTTTCAAACGACACATTTAGAGGTTGTTCTCTTGTATCTTGTTCTGTTGTATTATGAAGTACACTCCCGAACAATATTCCGCTGCGACCCAATTTTAGGGGTGTTACATCAATCCTCCACCTAGTGTTGCTTCGATAGTTCATGCAGTTGTTGCTCTAGATCCTGTTGATTCAACCAGTACACCTTCCTCAACTACAATTGATCAAGATGCACCATCTCCAAGTACTTCACAAACCCCTCAAGAAACATAACCTCCAGTTATTCCTTCTGATGTTAAATAAGAGTTTCATGGTTTGAAGTTGCACATCTAGATAACAATCCCTTCTTTGGTGTTTTAATTCTAGAACCAAATTCTAAAAAATCTTCTTCAAGGGATGTTATTCCAACTAGTGTGCACTCAGTCAATCAACTACCTGAACACCTCAAAAAAAGGACCAAGGATCACCCATTGGACAATGTCATTAGAATCCCTTCTAGACCTGTCTCTACAAGACATAAACTACAAAACGAAGCCATGTTTTGCTACTTCGATGCTTTCCTTACTTCCGTTGAACCAAAGAATTATAAACAAGCGTTGAAGGAATCTTGTTAGATTGAAGCAATGCAAGAAGAATTAAATGAGTTCAAACTACTTGAAGTTTAGGAGCTCGTTCCTCGTCCAGATCGTGTCATGATAATCACTTTGAAGTAGATTTTCAACGTTAAATTAGATGAGCCTTAAGGTGTTTTGAAAAACAAGGCTAGGTTAGTAGCAAGAGGGTATCGTCAATAAGAGGGAATTAACTTTGAAGAATCTTTAGCATCGATTGCTTGACTAGAAGCTATAAGAATCTTTATTGCATATGTCACTTACATGAACATGATCGTCTATCAAATGGATGTCAAGACGCCGTTCTTAAACAGTATATTATGTGAAGAGGTCTACGTCAGCCAACCAGATGGATTTGTAGATCAAGATAATCCCAATCATGTTTACAAGCTCAAGAACGCTCTTTATGGGTTAAAGCAGGAACCAATAGCTTGGTATGATTTATTATTATCGTTTCTACTATCCCAAAAGTTATCCAAAGGCATGGTTGATCATACATTATTCACTCAAAAAGAAGGCAAACACATCTTACTAGTACAAATCTATGTAGATGATATAATATTTGTTTCTACTGATCCGTCACTTTGTGAAACATTTTCTGAAATAATGTGTTCAAAATTTAAGATGTCGGTGATGGGCAAACTGTCATTTTTTCGAAGGACTTTAGATTTCTCAAAGTCCTAGAGGCATCTTTCTTAACCAATCTAAATATGCTCTTGATATAATTAAAAAGTATGGTATGGAAACCAGTGACCCGGTGGATACTCCCATGGTGGAAAAATACAAACTCAATGAAGATCCATAAGGGTTATCATGAAATGATTGGCTCCCTTATGTATTTGACATCCAATAGACCAGACCTTGTATTTTCTGTTTGCATGTGTGCCCGGTATCAGGCCAAGTCTACTGAAAAGCACTTACATGTAGTTAAGTGAATCTTTCAATACCTAAAAGGAACTATTAACATGGGACTGTGGTATTTGAAGGATTCCTATATTGCACTAACAGCTTTTGCAGATGCTGATCATGCTGGTTGCCAAGATACCAGAAGTACATCTGGTAGTATGCAGCTATTGGGTGACAGATTAGTGAGTTAGTCATCTAAGAAATAGAAAAGCACGACCATATCCAGTACAGAAGCTAAATACATAGCCTTATACGGATGTTGTGCTCAAATACTTTGGATGAGATCACAATTGACGGATTATGGCCTTGGATTTAATAAAATTCTCATGTACTGCGATAACAAAAGTGCCATTGCTTTATGCTGTAACAATGTCCAATACTCCCGATCCAAGCATATTGACATTAGATACCATTTCATCAAGGAGCAAGTTGAAAATGGGGTGATTGAGTTGTACTTCATCAGAATAGAATATCAGCTGGCAGATATCTTTACCAAGGCATTGGGATGAGAAAGACTTGAATTCCTTATCAACAAGCTTGGAATGGGAAGTATGTCTCCTGAAACACTGAAAAGACTGGCAGATGAAGTAGAAGAGTGATGGTGACACATCTTCTTGTATCCTATGTAAATATATAAAATCATAAAAGCACAAAAGATTTTTAATTTTTTATAAAATTTTACAAAAAGAAAATAGAAAAATATAAAACCCATAAAAAGAAAATAGAAAATTAAAAAATCAAAAAATACCAAAAATATGTTTTTCATGACATGTCTTCTGAAAATCGATAATATTTACGGCTTTAGAAATGTCATTCAATAATGATACGAAGCTGTAAATAAAGTTCGAGCAGAAGTTCTAAATGTTTTCAAAACATGTCATTGGCTTGCAGTTATTTCAGACTGCAACCCGTTCTTCAACTTAAAGGAAAGTATTTTGCCAAAAAAAAACATGACCTTACAACGAGAACTCAAGTTCTCGGGCATAATCTACTTTATGATTATGCAAAGGCTTGTGTATATTTTGCTACACAACCCGGGCTTTCTAGACAATAAGTGTACGTGTCAGTGCATTTATTTGTTAAGATAAGAGAAATCTTATTTTGTTAGTGTTGAATTTTAAAACAAATTAATCATCTCCATGTTTCATCAGAAAATGATTTTCAAAGACACTTTGAACTCTCAAACAATTACTACAGCTCTTTTAATAGAAAACGGGTCATTATTTAAGGGGGAGAAAGTGTCAAATAATATTCTTTATCAATCAATTGAAAATTCAAAATGGAAAAGGTTTTAGACAATAACGAATCAATGATTAAAGGGGAGTTAATTAACTTTAACTCATTTGGGCTTTATATGTTATATGTTTAAACCTTTAGGGACTTGATTGCAAAATTAGAAGTTATGTCTAGTTTATTGTAACTAGAGCGACTTAAGTTGTCTTAATGCTAAAATAGTTTTGCCTTAGGAAAAGCTATAAATGAGATTGTTAGGTATATTAAACTATAAGGGGCATTTTTGCCAAAAACCATAACGATTTTTAACAAAAACAGCCCCTACCTGATTTTACACACACACAAACAATAACACATACAAAAAAACATTTCTCTTTTCCATATTTTGGCTAAATCAAGGTCACCATCAAATCATGTTTTAATCCACAAGGTAATAACTATAATGTGTTTATTAGCTTCCTAACATAACTTGTTATCAAAGAATTAGGTTAAAATTCACTAATTGGACCAAAAAACCCTTAATTTTGATTTAGGGTTCTTCAAAATTAAAAGTGATGTTTTTGTCTAATTGATAAGGGGGTTTTGTTCGAATAGGGTTCTACAACACTCGGTTAAAACAGTTTTGTATGAGGTTAACACATGAATGCGTTGTGAATGATTCTTGGTTTAAAAAAATGAGGAAAACTATCAAGGATGTAAAAAATGTGTGGGTTTGTGTTTAAATGTGTTAAATAGTTCCCTTGTATGTCTTAGAGTGTGCCTAAACATGTTAGAACATCAAAATAAGAGTTTTGTAGCTTAGCTTAGTGTTCTTACTCGAAAATTGCTAAAAGTAGTGTTCTTGGTGTTTAAACTTTGATAAAAGGTCTTAGTAACAGTTTTGTATGCTTGACAACATGATAGAGTGTATTTAAACTTGATAAATCTTTCTTTACTTGTGTTTTGTGGCTTATGTGCTTAATAAATGGTTGAATCTTGCAAATGTGGTGTGTTTGTTAGTTTGAATCATGTTAAAGGGACTCATGTTAGGTGATGATATGCTTAAAATCATGTTAAGAGACTTAGTTAATGATATTATGTTTATCAAGCTTAAGTGATTTATGCTCAAAATTTGACCTAACCGATTTATGCACTTCTAAGCTTAACCGATTTATGCTAAATTACCTTAGCTAATTTATGCACCATCTTAATGCTAACCGATTTATGCATATATAAGCTTAACCGATTTATGTATCCACCAAGTAACTGATTTATGTAGTGTTTGTCCAACCAATTTATGCACTGCTTGCTATAACCAATTTATGCATGATTTTTGTATAACTGATTTATGTATGCTTGATTTTGTTTGACGTAGTTTGACCAAGGATTGCTAGTTGTTTATTGTTTGACTTAGGTTGACAATATTTGGGCCGTTGACTTTCTAAGTTGACAATTAACCGTTGACCTTAGTTGACTTTCTCAGTCTCGTTTATGTTAAACTAAGTGCAATTTTCTGATTAACTAACTAATATTGCATCTTAATCTATCACAGCTACATGAACAAAAGTGCATAATCATTAATACATGTATTGTTGCTTTTATATAAACTGTATTAGACTACTTCTAGCAGAATCATGAATCCACTCATTGATGCCCAAGTTGCCCTCGACAAAGCATTGGTCCCAATTGATGATCGTGTTATGATCAGCAAGTCCAACATGAGGATTGATCCATCCAAGACACAGAATGAAGCCACTTATCAAGTTGTTCTGGACACACTCAAGCTTTCTCATTGCTACAATGCCTTCTTAATCACTACTGATGTCCCTGAGATCTACATGCAACAATTTTGGTTTACCATCTCCAAGATCAAAGACTCTTCATCTAACAAGTTCAAGCTGTATAACAAGTCCTACAGAGTTGGATTAGAAGTCTTTCGTGAAGTTCTCCAGATTTGGCCTAGACTCCCTAAACAAAAGTTTGTTGAACCACCTTCTCATGAAGAAACTGTCGCTTTCATCAAAGAAATTGGTTACAAAGGAGATCTAGAATCTATCATTGAGTTATATACTGATCACATGTGTCGACCATGGAGAACCTTCGCTTCAATCATGAACAGGTGTCTCTCTGGAAAAACCTCAATTGACCAACTCGGACTGTCAAGAGCTCAAATCCTGTGGGGTATGTACTACAAGAAGAATGTAGACTTTGTTGAGTTGATTTGGGAAGACGTAATGTACCAGATTGACAATAGACAAACCACAACCACAAGACGTGCAAACATGCCCTATCCCAAGTTTACAAAGGCAATCATTCAACACTTCATCTATAATGACAAAACCATTTCCTTGAGAAATAAATTGTTCATGCATATGATCAAAGATGACAGTGTTCTAGGCCGAATGAAGTTTGTTGCCAAGAATGAAAACTGTCAGTGTATGGCAAGACGATTCCTAATAACATGGTTTCTAAAGAGATCAAGGAATCTACAGCATACAAGACTTATTTTTATTTCTCTACTAGAAAAGTCGTTCCCAAGAAAGCCAGAAAAGGATCAAAAGCTGCTTCTTAACCAAAGAAGGCAAGTTATGTCACTGCATCAGATGACTCTGATCCTGAACCTGCTAAGAAACAACTGGAAAAAGAAAGCCAACTGGTGTTTTCTTCAAAGATACTCCTGCTGTGTCTAAGAAGAAGACACCGATTCAGACTCAAAAGCATAAAGGTATGGAAATGCTTTAGGAAGCTGCATTACTTAAGGAAGGAGCTGGTTCTAAATCATAGTTTCTCGATGAGCCAAAAGGCAAGTCTGTAGACACAAGTAAAGGAGCTTGTTCAAAACCATAGGTTCTCTATGTGTCAGAAGTTATGTCATCAGATCAAGAAAGTGAAAATGAGTCTTGGGGTGATAGTGAAGATGATGATGATGATCACCTGTATAGCTATATGGACGACATAAGTTACCATATACTCACAGAGAGACTGAGTGATGTCCGCTCACGTGTCAGAAGTTCTACGCTCTTCCTCCAGAGCATAGACTAAGCTGTAATGACCTAGAGTCTAAGCGGAAGTGAGATACGATGCTTATGTCTATGAGTCATTATTCACTCCGAATCCAGTGACATCACCACGATCTCCCACCATTAAATCCCTACAAACCAATATATCGAAGCCAACCCACCCCAACCACATCCACAACCCCCCCACCCCCACCTACCCCCACCCCACCCCCCCCCCCCCCCCCCCCCCAGTGCTCTCTAATGACCCCCTACCAGTCTCTGAGTCGGAGGTTTGACAAATATACATTAATCTAAATAGAACAATATGATGAAGGTAGAAATAAGAAGATGAGTTCGTACATTTACTCTGATGATTATGTCACCTTCGGATGATGAAACATAAGATTGTAGAGGATTGAAGTATATGTAAGTATTTATGAGGAATTGTTTGGTGATTGTGGGAATGTGGATGAAGATGATGAAAGATGCTGGACATGTCTGCATGATAGGCAAAGGTTGATGAGGAGATAGATAACTTGTTAATTTTTGTATTTCAGGTATTTTATGGACGTCAATTATTATCATAGTTATATATATATCATATATATATATATATTTATTATATATATATATATATTTTATATATATATATATATTTATATATTTATATATATTATATAATATATATTATATATATATTTATATATATATTATATATATATATATTTTCTATTTATTTCTATTCTCGCACGCATTTTACCTTTTAATTTTAATAGTTATAGTTAAATCGCGTAAGTTTATTTTTAAAATCAACATTTTACTCGTTAAACCGTCACCAACGGAATTAAAGTTTTCGTCAAACAAGCAATAGTATTTTATTTTTTCGTAAGTAATAATCAATTTTTTATATTTTATTATTTATAGGTTAGTAAAACGTTTACGTTCGCAAATAAAATACATTTAGGTATACCCGGATGCACCAAATTTTTATTCGGCTTACAAACAAATTTACCCACTTTTATACCCAATAATTAATAATTAAACTCAAAAACCATCCCATGCATATACATAGGGGCCGTTTGAATATGTAGTAAACTCAAGGATATTCAAACTTGCAAAAATGTTCCTTAAGACCATGAAACTTGTCCTACACTTGCAAGATATTGACCAAAGACTCCACAATTCACTCATCTTGTTCCTTGACCAACTAGGTACATCTTTGACTAGTTATATGAATATATAATACTTTAGCTAGTGAGATACATACACAATTTCTCCATATTCAAGGTTGTTTTATTAAAATAACACAAAAATCTCTTTTTCTCCCTCCCCCTTATAGCTCACAGCATCAAACACCCTCCAAACTAAATCCATACAAAATTTTATACAACCTATACACACCTACACACATCATTCATAAGATATTCTAAGAGGTTTCCAAGCATTGGTTAACCATATTCAAGGGTTAATCAAGAAAAGGAAGGTTAGGGTTTATTCAGAAAAGTTAGGGTTTTTCAATATTGTGCAAGCTTGGGTTTTTAAAAGGCTAAACAGGGTTTCGAGCACCTATGTTTCATCTTATTCATTCCATCTTAAAGGTTTCTTCTATTAAACCCTTTTTTTACTCTCATTTTTATGATAGTTTTTATGTATTTTTGATGTGCTAATGTAGTGAAATCAATCATTAGGAATGTTTAACATTTTTAAAGTAGGTTTTCTCTGAAACATGAATTTTTGGATTTGTACACATGTTATAATCGGATGTATATTAAAGTTTACATAAAGGTTTTGTAAGACTTGTACACTCATGGTTTATATGTAAAAAGAGGTACATATAACACTAGTGCATATAAATGTTACTTATGAATGTTAAGGGAATAAAAGTGTTAATATGGACTTGGTAAATTTGGACACAAATGGACAATTATGGACTAATGGACTCTTATTATATGTAACATATATGACATATATGAAATATGAGACTTGTGGTTTAGATTCACAAAAAGTGGAAAATTAATTAAAACAAAGATATATATAGGACTTGTAAAGTCAATCAAACATTCTGTCCAAAAAGTGTATAAAAATATATTTATTTTATATTTTTATAAGATAATACATCTCTAATGACGATTACGATAGGTAAGAAACTTGTCAAACGGATTAATAACGAAAAAGTTACGGCAAAACAAGTATACGATAATAAACGATTTTGTAAAACGAATTTTTTAAAAAATTTTCTTAAAAATTATTCAAACATCAAGTTTGGTATTTTTTAACAAAATGATACATTATTTTTAGGATTCCAAAATGGAATTAAGAATGTTAATTTTTTCAATCAATAAACGAACGAGTTATGAATTTTGCGAGTTTACGACTATTAATTAATTTTATAAAAACTATTTTATATAAAAGTTAAGTGTTCATGACCGAAATAATTATTTTTGGTAAAACATCATAAAATTAAGTAGATACTTTCAATTACCGAGAACGTGCTTGAAAAATCACTGAGAAAACGGAGCGATAAAGAATGAAAATATGGACGTTTAAGGGTTTTACGATAATTAAAACTATAAAATTTAACTTTATAAACTGGTGTGAACAAGTAAAAAAACGTATGTTCATCAGAGGTGTCAAAATATGAATAATATCAAATTATGATTTAAAACTTGACCTAATACGTGAAAACACAGCGTGGGCATAAGAAGGAAACGTTCAATATGGGCTTAATACGCGAAAGTTACACCAGTTTTAACTACACGGTAATTTAATAAACGTTTTTTTTAAACTTATTTTAACACAATTTTACCAAAACAATTTAAATTGTGTTTGAACTTATATAGTACCTATATGTGGTTATTAAGCAAAGTGCTAGTTTAACTAGGGAGTTTCTCATTTGAGGCCTCTACGGGGGTGGCCGTATCGTCAGAAGTTGTTGGATTTACGATTTTAAGTTGTCATAGCTCCTTCATACGTCACTTACTATGACCTCTTAATTATGGATAGCATCACCGAACGATAGTTTGATGTGCTATACGACCTTTTAAATAATCAAAGGGTTGTACTTTAACAACCTATATTGGATTAGGTCTGCTCTTTCGGGATTCCTTGTGACGCATTTTTTCTCTTTTGTGAACTACTTGTTGATTTACATTCACCGAGGTGCGTTCTTGCCCTAACCTTTTCTCTTTAATAGTTTTCTTAAACATGTTTTCAGGGTGAGAATACGTGCTTGTCATCTTATACATAAACTGATTGATTTCTATAATGTAAGCGTTACATGTTTATTTTTACTTAGTTTTGATTTGTTTTACTACATGATTTGAGATCGTGAATAACTATTTTGAAACCGTTATATTTTTGACATGATTGTTTTACTACAGACACAAGGTTTACAAAGTGTTGCTATCCAGGATTACTTGCCTGATAAAAAATTTAATTATATGCTTAAGCTACCGTATTTGCCGTTGGAAGTCCCTTCTTATCATGAACGTTAATTGTATTTGCTACTAATCATGAACCGTTAATTACCACTATTGTAAGCGCGAATGTTGTAGATAGATCTATCGGGACTGACAATCCCCACCTTACTTGTGTCACTGGTTTGATCATGGTGCATTTAACATTATGAGGACCGTTAGGTTGTTGGCAAGCATCCTATATTCCTTTGGGGCAGACAGACAGTTAAGGCTTCGGGGTCATGAGCTTAGTGCAATAATATATATTTAGACTTGGTGAATGTGTTTCCCTTGTCTACATTACTTGTTTTGGACTTCGGAATATGTATTTAGTCCACCATTACTTAAGTCTTGTGGTCCACTTTTAAATATTTCCTGATTTATTGAATCACTACTTGGATTTTGAAAATAATACTTTGAATGTTGAAACGCTACTTATCTTCTGAAATATTACTTAAATTATTTCAACACTGTTTTTACTCAAATCTATGAATTCACCAACATTATTGTTGACGTTTTAGCATGTATTTTCTCAGGTTATTATTTGCTAGTGGAGCATTGGGAGCATTTGAGTCGCGCGGATATGTTTTTGAAGGCTCTACACTTTGAGTACCATTCGATAAACGTTATAAAAATGTTTCTAATACATTACTAATGGGACCTAATGAAACTCTGATATTTATAAAAATCATCGAATGGTTGACTTTTCAAAACGTCTCACTTAGAGTCATTTTCTGTGACTTGTACTTTGTGCGTATGGACTATGAAGTCGCACCCCAATGTTACTATTCCGCTGCTGTCTGATTTTGGGGGTGTGACATAACTGATGCTGCACATGTTAATGTTTAGAAGTCATAAGAAAAGGTAGACGTTACTCCTGCTACACGGAAATAGAAGTCTAATGTTCCTCCATCTAGTTCCAGTCGTTTTGTATCATCCGGGTTTAGTAATTAATTCCTTGACCACTATTCTGATATCTCTCTGACTGAAACGTTTAAGGACAACACAGATCAGAAATTAACTCGATGTTGGACATTAAAATCCAACATGAAGTACCAATTATCAAGTCTTCATCTCTGCTCACTATACTTGTTTCAGTAATTCCTAAGCCCACAATTCTTTCACTAATCCCTAAAATCACTACAGAAGTTCTTGCAACAACTATCCCTCCACCCATTCCCATTCTTACTTCCATCACCTCAATGATTCAACAATCAACAAGAATTCCCTCACCAACAATAACAACTGAAGCTCCATCCTGTACTACTGTTTTCCCAAATTTGAAGCCCTTTCTGCTCTCCAGCTTAAAGTATCTGACTTGGAAAAGGAAGTCAAAGAGCTCAGAAATGTTGATCACTCTACAGCATTACTTGCAACAATTAAGTCTGAAGTTCCAACAGCTGTAAAAGAGTACCGTAGAACAAATCTAGGAGACACTCTTCATAAGGTTCTCCAGAGACATACTGTAGAACTTATTCAGGAACAATCTGTTCTAGCCTATGTCATAGAAGTACTCAAACAGCAACAGAAACTGCAAAAAGTACTATAAACATTTGAAAGACCAAGATGGAGCATGCAGCAAGACAGCAAGAGTCTCAGTATATTATCAAATCATCTGATAAGGCTGCACTTCAATAGTTTGATCAGAAACAAGCCATGTTTGAGACCATGACTGAATCCAAGTCATTCAACAAACATCCCACACACATGACTCTGTATCATGCTCTTATGGAGTCAATACTTACAGAAGAAGATGACATGGATCAAGGTGTTGCTGATTTAGACAAGCAGAAGAAAAGAAAGCATGCTGATTGTGATAGAGATGAAGACCCTCCTGCTGTATCAGACCAATGGTTGAAGAAAAGGAAAACGAGCAAGGATGCAGAACCGCCCAAAAGGCCAAAGTTAATTGGTTCTTCTAAAGATACCATACGTTCTCAGCCAAAATCAACTGGTAAGTCTATTCAATTAGAGGAAACAGTTTTTGTGGCTGTAGATATTAAGATGTCATTAAATCAAGGAAATCACATGGGTGACGCTGATGAACAACCCAATGTTGAGGCTGCACCAAATCAGGATTGGTTCAAGAAACTTGCAAGGCCTCTTACTCATGATCTTGAATGGAATAAAGGCAAATCAGTTGACAATGAACCGATACAAACTTGGCTTAATGATCTGGCTAATGCAAAAAAACCTCCTCTAACCTTTGATGATTTGATGAGCACTCATATCGACTTCTATGCCTTTGTTATGAACCGTCTCCAGATCAGTGAACTCACCAAAGCTAACCTAGTTAGACCAGTTTATAATCTTCTCAAAGGAACATTTAAAAGTTGTGTGGAACTTGAATACAACATGGAAGAATGTTATCGTACTTTATCTGATCAACTTGACTAGAACAACCCTGAAGGAAATCGATGTCCCTATGACCTCAGTAAACCTCTTCCTTTACACGAATCTCGAGGTCGTCTCACTATCCCTGCTGATTTCTTCTTCAACAATGATCTTGAATATTTGAGAGGAGGAAGCACTGACAAAAAGTATACGGAATCAACAACCAAGACTAAGGCTACAAAGTATGAGATAGAAGGTATTGAATATATGGTTCCTAATTTATAGAGTCCAATAAAGGTAGCTTATGACAAACACGTTGTTTTAGGGATTTCTTACTAGGGACCCAAACGTCAAAGGTTCTACGGATATGTAATCAACAAGGTGTCAAGGCATGATGTTTACTCAACCATGAGGATTCCGAGTGTGACTAGTGTTACTGTTGACGAGTGGTATGGATACGGTCATTTGAAGGAGATCGTTGTGAGAAGAGAAGATGAGAAATTATACAAGTTCATGGAAGGTGACTTTCCAAGGCTACATCTGAATGACATTGAAGACATGTTGCTTCTCGTTGCTCAAAACTAGCTCAACAACCTCGAAGGCAATGTCATTTTCCATTTGGCAGTGGGTTTACTTATGTACACTCGAAGGATTGTCATTTAGTTGAGAGTTGAAGATCTTTAGCTGGGGGTAGAAAGTTACCAAAAGAAGCTCAACATCTCCAAGCCACGAACTCGTGATGTTGACCTGTCTCAAAGAGCACCATATACCACTCTTTCAGAACCTCAAGGAGTAATTTACGAAGATAGGCTGAAGAGGAACAGACTGATGCGTACTGAAGAGCTCTACAAGTTCAGTGATGGCACACTCACTTCAGTACGTAATACTCTGGATCAGATGCTGAAGAACCTTAGGTTGGGGTATAACAAGGCCATGAAAATGAGGAATTAGACTGCAACAGATCAGAAGAGGACTCGCATCATGATTAAAGACATTAATCAATAGTTGCTGCATAGAAGGATTATGAGGAGCTTAGAGAAGTTTGTTGGTGGAAGGGATTATGGGACTGACTACAGACTCCTACAGCGAACAGTATGACTCTGTCATATGCTGGTTCTACTCATTCAGGTCACGTCTCATAAAACAAATCTTGTGAATATGTATATAAAGTAGTATAGACTAGTAATATAGGCTAATATATAGGGTGTTTGAGTATAAATTTTCAAGAATTTCTTAGTAAATTCAAATTTTTTTCAAATTAATGAACTCAACACTATATATATACATATCCCTTATAATTTAAGGGGATGCATTAAAATGTTCCCAATAAAGGCTTGTTAATAATCAGAATATTTTTCTCCCCAGATGCTTAATTTTAAATCAATTGATATCCAAAATATCAAAAGATTTGACATTTTTGATAAGGAGAGAAAATGTGATTTAAAATATAAGGCTTATAAATGTGATCTTAATGACTCTAGTGCAGCTTATCCCTCGTATTTGCAAAACACTTTCGAATATTGATGCACATATAAAGGGAGAGCAATTTTGAAAGTTAAAACTATCAAGGTACAAATGGTTTGATATTATATCACAAGTACCTTGGTTGAATTTTATAAAAGTTTTAATGGCAATTGTGGCAATACCAATAGACCAACCATGTACTTAATTTTATGGAGTTATAAGGTGGTTAAGGTTAGGTATCTGTCCCATGATCCAGCCAGAACTGGAGGGATCTACCCAAGGATATTCCATTAGATAAAATAGAAGTCCTTAGGTATGATACGAAAGGAGTAAAAGTGAGAAAGGGGATAATGCAGACTAAGACGAGCTAATACTAGAACAAACCCAACAAGGTGTTAGTGATGAAGTCTTGGTAAGCATTGAACGAGTTGAAGAATGAAAAAGAAATGTAAAGATAAAGAGTGAAATAAAAGAATCCCTCCTTACACTTAGGCAGAAACCGAGTCAATGCATATGTTATCAGAAACACTAAGCTGTCGTATGGTATTAAATATAGTCATCATGGACCCAATGATGCAATGCACAACCCTCCCTATCCACTCAAGGTCTCTCAAAAGACTCTTGTTTCATTTCTCATGGAGATTAAACACATTTCTATCGAGTTTCTCACTCCGAGTCAGTTGGTATTAAAAAGGTGGCAGTCTGATCTAGCCTCTGATTACTTAAAACCAAAGTGCACTATTGAGTCTAGAGCCATAAAAGAGATTATCCATAAAATCTCATTAGGACACTAATACAAAATATACTTGTTACTCTTACACTATGAAAAACAAGAAATGTCTTAAGAGTCCTACGCATTATCCTTGTGATATTGCCAGAACATCATAGTTATACTAAAAGTATTCACAGTGACGATGAAAATCCTTCCAGAGCCAACATCAAACAAGCTCTGCGATAGGTGACTTGTGAGATCCTACATGGATCAAACTTGTGATATTGGATATCGATTAGGTCCAGCTTATGAATTGACGAATGAATTTTGAAAAAGATAAAACTTTTGGTGTGTTATAAAACCCTTTTGCAACTTAACACACCAACTGATTTTCCTAAATCAATTTTCAATCTTATGTCCATGGGAAGCCTCACAAAGGTATCTGGACATAGGAAAGTTGAACATAAATTGAAGACTCAATCAGGAAGATAGTAACTTACCGATTCACTCCTACCATGTTGTCTGCTTTAAGACGCTCCGGTAATGAGAACGACTAGTACAGCTGTGAAACCCTGTCAAGGAGATTCTTTGGAATTCTACCTGATCACAGGCAATATTTATACTGATTAATAGGGAACCATGGTTATTACAACCATATTCGACGAAGTGACAAAGACATTTTTGTCCGTATATGTTGTTTATCACAAACCCATTTATGTAGGTTTCCTGACGGTGGCAATAGTTAACCGATGACGAGTCGAATTCATAGCCACATGCTCATACTCGACTGACATATGTAAAGACATTATGGAAGCTCAAGTACATGTTTCAAAAGACTTATGCTACTCTGATAATTCACGTCTTCCTTGAAATGACGAAATGTTAAAGTTAAAGAATTTCAAGAAAGATGATTATACAAGCTTTCAAGATAAAGAAAAGTATGAGCATGTTGGTCAAAAGGCCACAAGATCACAAAAAGGAAAAAGATCACAAGATGATGATAAGAGATTAGATTCGGCTAATGATCTCAAAGAAGCTCAAGATCACATACAAGTCAAGATAAAGGAACAAGCTCATGCCTAAAGTCTAAAGATCACTACACGTATCACAAGATAAAGATCAAGAAATCAAAGACTACGAGCAAAAACTGAAGACATTTATAGAATACTGAACTTAAGTTTTTGTAAATTGGAGTGACCTCCCTTAGAGAGAGATTTTTAGAAATACGGAAAAGTCTTGGTCACTTCCATTATATTGTTAAGTAGCTCGTAGGTAATATTTGGAACCTTATTAAGCTAACCGGGCCAAAGCCCATGGAAACCCTAGGTTATTCGTAACATGTACTAGTATAAATACCCTCTCCTTAGCTTAGAGAGGGTGTTGGTCATTTCATAATTCATAGTTTCTCTTTTCCTTTCTCTCTTTAGAAGTGTCCAACCTTCTTTGTTTCTCTCTCTAGTTCTTTCTTTGCTAGTTTGTTATGTGATTGATAAACCAAGTTTCTACAAAGACGCATCGGTAGAGAATATCCAAGTTCATCCCGAAAAAATGTAAGCATGTCTGTGAAAGTTAGAGCTTCATCAAATGCAGCATGGTTGTTAACAGTAGCTTGAGGCAACTGAAACATGCTTCTGAAGTCTTCTACTGAAAACTTGAACTCCTTTGTGTCAATGAAGAACTTGAACTTTTCCTTTGAATCATCCAACTTGAGAGTATGCCAGAATTGTTGAATGTAGATCCAAGGTACCAAAGCATAAGCAACCAGATAGAATCGTAGTGGATGTTGTTTTAGAATGTTCCAAAGATCTTGCATGATGTTAGACATGATGGATTGGTGAGATCGATCTTCTTATTTGCATCCGCCAAATCATATTGCTTGTTTGGTGGGCAAAGTTAATCTCTTGAGACGTCTTGTTGTGGTTATTGTGCCATGATGAATTTTGAATGGTTTACAAGAATGTGTTAGATCAAAAACAATTCATTTATAACATTTTTGTCTATTTCTCCTCTATCTGTTTTATATGTTCTGGCAATTGTTTTTGAACATATTTTTGATCATTTTCTTTCTCATGTGCTTATTTCTTTCTTTTACGAGCACATGTCATACGCTTTATTTGCATTATTCTTTAGATTTAACTTTTGTATGTTTTGGCACTTCTTTTTCAAACATACTTTTGATTTGCTTTTTCACGTATGGATTTTATCTCTTTCTGTCTAGAATTCCTCACCAGAATATCTTTGTGTAATGATACTCTTTCAGGAAAAATAAGGATAAACTCTGATTTTAAATAAGACTCTATTTTGAAAAATACAAGAGTTATCATTCATATTCTTAATTTTTTTTGTGAAAGAGTACCATTTTTACACCAGACTTATATATAACATACTGACAAACAATGAGATTTCATCAAAAATCACTTGATTAAGTTTTCAAAGACTCTTGAAATGAACAATGTAGCTATAGAACAGATTCTCTTATAATTCAACTTGAATACTCACTAAGCTACTACCACATTCTATCCTTTAGAAAACGGTCAAAACCGGATACGACTTATACCGTTAGGTCATTAAGTCGCTATCACATTCTAAATTCCTAGAAAACGTTTGAAACCGGATGTAACTTAGACCATTTAGCTCAACTGAATATAGAAGAATTTTGGCATAAGCTGTATTAATCATTAAATCATTTGCATTTTTAATTTTGTCTTCTTTTGAAATCGTTTAAAAAACTTGTGTGATTATGATAATTAAGCCGCATGAGATACTGATCCATTCCACAGACATTCGAGCTTTGATCATGTTCTTGCATACACATATCAATTTCATATCAAATCACGAACATTTATAAGCACAAATAATGAAAAACATAGCTAAAAATCAACGAATTCTTATATTGGATATCGGATTATCACCAAGTTGCTAACGCTTTCTATAAATAGGAATAGGGTCGAGACCGGATACAACTTAGATCCCTAACAAATTCCTGAAAGAATAACGATGATCCATATAGAAAAACATGAATTAACTATATTTGACATTCCACATAAATATTTAACGTATTTTAAGTCCAATCCAATACTCAATCCATTAAGCCTAAAACTTAGCCCAAAATTAGCCCATTTTCATTTTCGGTATTCCTTTTATCGAAATTGACTGTTTGACCATCGTAAATGATTCTGATCATCGAAATTTAACATTTCTAATTTTTTCATCGAGTTTGACAAGTTTCAATATCCTTTTGATCCTAAGTTAGCATATCTTCCATTTTTCGTGTTTGTTTTATAGAAGTTTGATTATTTTGTCTTTTATCGAAAATGGTGTCCATGAATTTCGATATACCAAAAATGATTAAAAATAATTATAATCTATTAAGGTCACACAACAGTCACTCAATCATGATTATAACATTTATCTCAAAGCCTAAATTTAATTTTTCATTCTTCATGTCACTCGAAAATGGTACGACTTTATCAAAAATGTTGATATTCATCAAAAATCATCAAACAAGCCTCAAAGATGATATTTACAACAATTAAACACACCCAATCACATTAATATACATCTAAGAACACTTGATGACAATCAATTACACAAACCCCCAAATTTTAGTAGCCCTAGTTTTATCGAAAATGAATTTTTGATGTATCCAAATCAAGAACAATTGAATAAGAAAGGATGAAAATCATGTTGTGCTTACGTTTGGTCAAATGATTTGAATGCAATCGTTCTAAAAACTGTGATCCAAGCACAATCGAAATTGGTAAAAATCCTTTACCGAAATTGATTTTGAGAGAAAAAGTTATTATGAAAAATAAAAAATGAATTTTCCTTTTTATGCTTTCCAATTTTCAGTGTTGACCAATGTTTGACCGAAATTGGAACTTTCTTCTTTGTGTAGTTTTGGCCCCTGTACTTGTTATACCGAATTTTTGAAAGTTTAAAAACTTTGCATTTTCAGTTCCTCAATATTTTATGGATGTGATTTAAGCCAAATTTTCACAAACTCCCCCTTGGAGTGTGATCCCTTTACATGGATAGTCCTCAAAATTGGATTTGTTTCGTTTTCAAAGACCGGTTAATCACTAAAAATTTATAACTTCCCCTCGAATAAACACCCATTTAGAAATAAAATACTGGTTTATTCAAAAAATTTATTCGAGAGATCATTGTTTTTCATTTTAGTTAAAGACTTTATGATTTTTGTCAAAGAAAAATCTTTTTGGTTATGTGAATGGAATATTTACAAAACACATGTTTTAGCGGTGACAACATATTTATCATTTGAATAACTCCCCCTCAGATCATGATCCCATTGATACAGTGAAAGAGTGTTTGAGAAAAATCAAATCATGAATCTGATATATATGGGAAGACATGTGATTGTTTAAAATTATGTTTTTGTATTTTTCATTTTTTAATATTTTATTTTTTTATGTTTTTAAAAAATATCAAGGAAACCTTTTTCTGTTTTTAATTTATCTATTTTTTTTGAAAAAATTATTTACATTTGTTTGATGTATGATCTTTTCAAGAAGATAGTTTTGCCAGACGGTCCAACTCCATTGGAGTCATACATCGCATACCAATCCGATGAACTAAGTACTCAAATATTTCCTTCAGAAGAGCTTTGGTAAATAGATCAGCGAGTTGGTATTCCGTGCTGACAATGTACAATTCAACCGTTCCCCTCTCAACATGTTCCTTAATAAATGGTACCGGATGTTGATATGCTTAGTACGCGAGTGCTGAACCAGATTGCATGACATGGCGATAGCGCTCTTTGAATTGTAATATATCAAAATTTTGTTGAATCTGTATCCGTAGTCCAAATTTGTGTCCTCATCCAGATGACTTGAGCATAGCAAGTGGATAACGATACATACTCAGCTTTCGCGGTTGACATCGCATCATAGTCTTGCTTTTTAGAACTATAGCTCACCAACTTTTCACCTAAGAATTGTAAGCCTCCTGACGTGCTTTTGCAATCATCATGACACCCTGTGCATGTCTGCAATCTGAATTATGCAATTAGTTTTGAAGCCAGGAATCCTAGGATACTACAGACCCATATATTATCAGTCTTTTTTTTCAAGTATCAAAAGATCCACTTAACCTCTTTGCGGTGTTTGACCGTGGGTCATGCCTGATAACGAGCACATACAAAGGTGGCAAAAGCAATGTCGGGTCTACTAGCTGTGAGATACATGAGCCCTCTCATCATGCTATGATATTTCATCTGATCGGTTGAAGTGCCTTGTAAATCAGCATCTAGTCTGCTGGTATCCATTGGTGTGCTTATAGAGTTACAACCATCCATCCCATGTTTCTTTAAAAGCTCTAAGGTATATTATGACCCACTAATGAAGATACCACGAGGTGCTTGATGAATCTAAAGTCCAAGAAAGAACTTCAATTCACCCATCATTGACATCTCAAAGTTATTTTTCATAAGGTTTGCAAAACGTTTTAATAAATCTGGGTTTGTAGATCCAAAAATTATTTCATCGACATATACTTGAACAAGTAATATGTCATCCCCATGGCGTCTGGTAAATAGAGTCGGGTCAACAATACCCTTGGTGAAGTGATTTTCTATCAGGAAAGAGGACAACTTATCATACCATGCTCTTGGAGCTTGTTTGAGACAGTACAGAGCTTTCTTCAATTTGTAGACATGATCCAGAAAGTCTGGGTCAACAAATCCATCTGGTTAGCTGACATAAACTTCTTCTTTCAATGGCCCATTGAGAAATGCTGTTTTGACGTCCATTTGAAAGATAGTGAAGTTTTTATGAGCAACGTAAGCAACGAACATCGTTACTGCTTCAAGTCAACCCACCAGAGCAAATGACTCTTCAAAATCGATGCCTTCTTCCTGACGGTAACCTTTATCCACAAGACGAGATTTATTTCTTATCACGGTGTTTTTTGCATCAGTTTTATACTTCCAGAGCCACTTAACCCCAATTATGTTTCTGCCTGTGGGTCTTGGAACTAATTCCTATACGTTTAGCCTCTGGAATTGATGCAGCTTGTCTTGCATAGACTCTATCCATCTATGATCCATCATGGCTTCTTTGATTTAGTACTCACGGTTAAAGCATACATACACACTTATGCGTCTATGTTGAGCCTAATTTTGGTCATTACTGGCTTGGATGGGTCACCAATCACTTGTTCTAATGGATGGGCTTTTGTCGAGATATGTGTTGAGGGTTGAACTTGACTGAATTCGTGCATATTTGACGGATCCTCAACTGTTGAAGATGACTCGGCTTCTTCAAACATAGGATAATTATATGGATTAATCAAAGTATTTCCATTAAGGTCTGCAGAGTCTTCTTGAACTGATTCAACAGCGACATCATTTGAGATTGGAGAGATTTTTTATTTAGAAGAGGATACCAAGTGAGGAGTTTCATTGTCTTCAATTATGATTGATGAAGACGAAGGTGTGTCTTCATTATCAAGAGTTGTTTGTGCAATAAAATTGATGGACACTTTAGGAGATCTCTTCTTAAAGTATTCCTCATACATTAGACCGAACAAATTATCCAAATCTTCTTTTGATGGTGTAAAAGTGAATTCTGTTGATGAATCGTTAGTGTTAAAGCGATTAGTCGCGGGTTCCAAACAACTATGTTTAGAAGTCGTAGCCATAAGTTCATCAAACTTGACGTGGATGGTTTCCATAATCTTTCTTGTTCCACGGTTGTAGATCCGAAACCCTCTTGATGATTCTGAATAACTGATAAAGATACCAATATCCGGTTTTGGTTTCATTTTCCCAAGATCTTCACGATCATTAGTTGGATAACAAAGTGATCCAAACACATGAAAGTACTGAACATTGGGTTTTCTGTCTTTAAGAAGCTCATACGGAGTCTTGTTGTAGCGTGTATGAATCAAAGAATAGTTTTGCGTAAAGCAAGTAGTTGAAATAGCTGCGGCCTAAAGAAATTTTGGTGCTTCTGAAAAGATGAGCATTGTTCGGGCAACCTCTACAAGCGTACAATTTCGTCTTTTAACAATACTATTTTGTTGAGGCATTCTTGCAATTGAGAACTGTTGCATAATGCCTAACTTTACATAATGAGCCTATAGTGTTGCATTTTTGAATTTCATTCCATTGTCAGTCCTAACTTTCTGAATCTGAACTTTGAAATTCAATTGTACTTGAGCAATGAACTTCTTGATCATTTCAGGAGCCTCATCCTTTGTACGAAGAAAGTACACCCACGTGTAGTGAGAGTAATCATCAATAATTAGCAGAATATACTTCTTGCCATTGATACTTTCTACCCTTATTGGTCCACACAAATCCATGTGTATCAATTCCAACTTGGAATGAGTACTAAGGACCAATTTAGGTTGAAGAGTAGTTTTCTTGCTCTTTCATTGCTCACATGCGAAACATAGATGATCTTTTTTGTATTTAAACTTCGAAAGTCCATCAACCAAGTCTTGTTTGGTGAGATGATTAATAGTACCAAAGTTCAGGTGCGAGAGTCTTCGGTGCCATAACCATGATTTTGTTGATGTAGCTTTGGACATTAAGAAAACAGGAAAAGAAGCTGCCATATTTGAAATGGAGATCGTATACAAGTTTGATTCATGAGCACCATTCAATAGATCATCTCCTTCTAGATTGAGAACATAACATGTTTTGGAGCGAAATGCAACTTCTAAATCACCGTCGCAGAATTGACCTACAGAAAAGAGGATGTGTCCAAGGCCTTCAACATAATATACATGAAAAATGGTGACGTTGCCATGTACATAATCTCCATATCCTGTGATTGCTGCAAAATGGTCATTACCCAAGCGGACTGTTCCCATGAATTTCTCCATGAAATTTTTCAATAGTTTAAGATTGCCAGTCATGTGCTTCGAGCAACCACTATCAACAATCCACAGTACGATCTGGATCACCTGCATCACATGAAGAAAACACATATGGAAGAGTGGATGGTTTGGCTACCTATTTTCTAACGGGAGTGTGTTAGAGTAAGACACGACATTATCTATACTTTTAACAACACTTAGGCGCGCTTTGATAGTTACGCTCTTAGGTGACCAGCCAAAGTTTGGTTGTCTTTCGAACTACTTTTGCCACTTCCTACTAGTTTTTACCTTTGTTTTCATGTAATTGCTAAGTGTTTTCTCTTGCGCAAATAGTGAAGTTGATCGGGAAGTACTAGAGTCCTTATTTGTCGCACTTAAGGGAGTACTACAGCAAACCTAGTTTTTGCTACTACGGGAGTAGTATCTAAAGACATAGATTTCGCAGTTCTAGGAGTACTGAATAAGGCTCTTCTAACTTTTGAATGCACAGACAACTTATATTCCGCAAGATATAAATCATGACACTGGGTAAGCACATTGTTATCACAAGAAACACACAATACATCATCTTTTGCTTTAAGAGCGTTTTTAACATCAACATTTGCTACAATCTTTTTGGTTTTAACAACATTCTTTCGAGATGTAACATTTGTCTTTTTATTTGTCCTAACATGAACTTCTACAACATCTGATTGGTTCTTAATGTTTGATAAGACACTATTCTTTGACGATGAGCTTCTAATCGGTGGTCTTCTAACACTAGTATCACCTTTCAGTCCTATGGAAGTTAAAACACTCTTATTAGCCTAATTATCCACATCTTGTTTGTTTGTAGTGTTGACCTTGTACATCCCTGGTGCTATGACATTGGTGTTTTTAACAACATGTTTCTTTTTGGTAGGTGAAGTCTGTAAAGTGATTGTTTTTATCAAAACATGTTTCTCTTCAGTTTTAGGAACAAACTTTTTCTTTTGAAAAAATTGTTTATTAATCGATGTGACATAAAAAAGTTTACTGGAAACTAAAGGTTTGTCAAACTTAGTATTTACAGACTTACCCTTTTCAACATTTTTCAATTTAGATTTCAGCTCGGAGATTGTTATCAAAAGATCTTGATTTTGTGAACGAACATCCCCATATGCATACGTCTTTTGATTAACATTCTCAATCAATTCATTTATCTCTCTCTGAGTTTCAGGACATGTCTTTTTGTTTGAATCAAAAAGCTTTTGGTATTCCATTTTAATGTTTTTGCATTCTTTTAACAAAGATTGTTCTTGAAATTCCAAAGACATGTTCTCATTCTCGAGCTTCT
>BQNB010095460.1:0-25864 GCA_026074375.1 Tanacetum coccineum
CTTGGTATGAAGAGTATGTCTCCGGAAACTCTTAAACGTCTTCAGGAAGGAGAAGAGGAGTAAAGGATGGTCCTCCTATATCCTTTGTAAATATGTATATAGCTTAAATCTAAAAAGAAAATACAAAAATATATAATCTACAAAAACCATAAAAATCAGAAAATAGAAAATACTAAAAATAGTTTTTCAAGACATGTCTTTCGTTTATCGATAACATTTACGGACCTAGAAATGTCATTCAATAATGACACGGGTCTTTAAATGAAGCTTGAACGGAAGTTCACACTTTTCAAAACATGTCTTTATGGCTTGCAGTTATTTCAGACTGCGACCCCTTTTTCAAAATGAGGAAAGCATGTTGCCAAAAAGATGGCTGTTCCTGACAACGGGTGATTCAGTTCTCCCTGGCATGGATTACTTCATATCCGTGCACTCTCGATCTAATGTACGTTTCAGTGCATTATTTCTTAATATAGAAGAGAAGTCTTCTTTCTTTAACCAAATGATTTTTCGTCTATGATTCTTTAGAAAATTATTTGTGTTACCAACGGTGGAAAGGTGTTGTTTGAAAATTAATCAAACTTGAATTTATCAAAATTTGACTCTCAATCAACGACTACAGCTCTTTAAATAGAAAACGGGTCATTGATTGAGGGGGAAAGTGTTTTCAGATTTATGACATCTAACGAGCAGTTTTAATTTATCAAATAATTGACTGGTAAAAGGTCATTGTATTAAACAGGGTTTCAATTTGAAGGGGAGTTACAGTTATCTTAACTCAAAAAAGCCAAATTGTCAATAACTTGTGTGTGTAGGGACTTATGTGATATTTTCTAAATGGTTCCTAGGCTTATGAATCTATAAGGACTACTTGTGCTATTTCTGAAACTTGTTCTAACCTATTAATATTCTTTACCTGAAAGAGAAGATCTTAGAAAGTTTAAGGACCAAATCTGCCAAATGGTAAAACTTTTAAGGTATATAAGGGTCAGCGAGTTATATTCAGTCAAACCTTCAAAATATCTAGTCAAACTTATCTCTTAAAATATCTCACGCAACTCGCTAGGTTGAGCTCTTCTTTGATTTTTGATTTTTGTGGCTTATCTTGTTAAGGTACTTGTTGTTTTTTGCTCTCTGACATGTAAACTTCATTAATCTAAAACATGGTAGCCTTAATCACTCTAAATCGCTCAAAATCAATGTTTTCGCCTTTATTTATCATCTAAATCTTCGTTAATGACTGGAATGATATGTTAGTTGCTGGGTTAGGTTTAGGATAAGTAAATGATGCCTCGTTTGTGTTTAATTTGATTTCCCTTTCATTATTTTAGGATCTAGTTGATTTTCGTGGCCTACGTTGACTTTCTAGGGTCAAAAGTCATATGTTTGCTGTTGTTAGAGGGTTCTGAATGTTGTTATGTGTTTGATAATGCAGTGTAAGCACTTATTCATGAGCCTTCTTGATCATCCTTGCTAGTTTGTAATTTTAGGTCTTAGCGAATTACGTTGTGCTATGTAGCGAGTTGTAATAATTCTAAGTAGGGAGTAGAGTGTAAGTCTTCTTATTAGCGAGTTAATGTTGATGCTTAGTAGCGAGTTAAAATGCATGTTAGCGAGTTATGAATATTATATTATCATGAACAGGCAACTCGCTAACCTGTAGCGAGTTGATGAAGATTTATATTTTTATTAAAATATTCAACTCGCTATTTCAAAATTTTCAAATTTTATAGTGAGTTAGTATTTTAATAAGAATATTCATAGCGAGTTATCACTAGCGAATTGAATATTTTCTACTATTTAATTGTGTGCAGGTAACTCGCTACTTTTAGCAAGTTAAAGAAAATTTATTTATTATAATAATTAACCCTCTATTTCAAATTTTTCCAATTTAGTAGAGAGTTAAGTGTTTATAATATTATGATTTAGCGAGTTAGTTGTAGCGAGTTGAGGATCATCTAGCGAGTTGTCATTAGATTAGTTTAGCAATGTGTCTAATATCTTTTGGTCAAACTTATTCCAAGGTTGATATATCTTTGAGCAAATTGCTCTCATCTAACATCATATATCTGTATGTATGTCCTGGTGTTGGGTCTGCTTGTGCAGATATTATGGTTGACTTAAACATTCCTGCAAATGATGCTCCCGTGGAACAAGCTCCTGCTGTCGCACCACCGACCAGAACGGATGATCAGATATTGCCATTAAGCAAGTGGGTGCCTATCGGCAAGAGCAACTGCATACTCGATGTGCACACGCCTTAGATGAATCCTATCTTCCCAATTGCTATGGCCTTACTGAAAAACACCAACTTCTTCAGGGCTTTCACAGCATCCTCTACTATTCCGGCTATCTACATTCAGTAGTTTTAGGACACCATGTGTTTCAACTCATCTACTAGGTTGTACAGCTGTCAGCTAGATGAGCAATGGTTCAATCTTCACAAAGATCTTCTTAGAGATGCACTTGATATTACTCTAGCTAATGACAATAATCCTTTTGTGGCTCTGCCTTCTAGTGATACAGTAATTGACTATGTCAACACTCTGGGATATCCCAGCACGCTCAGGAATGTATATGATATGTCTGTTAATGCGCTCTACCAACCATGGAGAGCAGTCTTGTCCATGATCAACATGTGCCTTACAAGTAAAACGGCTGGATATGACCGACCAAGACATCCTGTACTGTAGATCCTTTGGGGTATCACTCATCGCTCTAACATTGACTATGCTGAAAGGATTTGGGAAGAGTTTGTTCAATCCATACAAACCTTTCTCACTGACAGGAAGAATCTAGCTACTGCTTCGGGTGGAAAGAAGAAGACCGCTCTTCTACTTATCCCAAACGTCAGATTCACCAAACTAATCATCCATCACCTGAGAACCAAGCACAACATTCATCCAAGGACTGGTTCACCTCTTCACTACTCATATGATGAAAACGTTCTAAACACCCTCAGGTTTGTTGGAAAGGATGGTTGGGAAATATTTGGGATGCCGATACCTGATGCGCTACTCACTGATGAGATTAAAGGAGCACCCTACTATGGCGACTACCAAGAGCATGTTGCCAAGTATCAATAATTTTTAGATGCAGAACATGGCAAGGCTGAGGAAGGAGGAACAACAGAGTCTTTTGAAGCAACCAAGGTCACGAAAGCTAAGGCAGCTAAGGTTACTAAACCCGTTGGTGACAAGGCACCAAAGCCCACTGCTACTCAACCACCTAAACCAAAACCAACATCTACTCAACCATCAAAAGCTGTCTCAGAAAAGAAACGTAAACTGGTTAAGGAAACTCCTAATGAACCCTCGCCAGCAAAGAGATCTAAGGGTGGACTAGTGACGAAAAAGCGCAAGCCTAAAAGTCAACTCAAGGTGGTTTATGAACCTAGTTATGAAGGTGTTCCGGTTAAGGAACCTGCCTACAATGAGGAAGATGCAAACCTTCAATGGGCTCTGGAGCTAAGTCTAATGGAACAAGGGGCACAAACATAGGGACCAACTCGTCCGGTGGTAATAAGGGAACTTGAGTCAGGAATAATTCAACCGCTTCTAGAGATACAAGGAAAGGGAAAAGAGAAATTTGTTGAAGAACAAGCTGCTCACGATCTACTCACCCTTCAGACACCACAGAAGAAGAGTCTAGCAGATCAATTCATCTTTCAAAAGCACCCTCCTATGCCCACTGAGTCCTCTGCACATGCTGAGTCGCCTTCTATAGATGCGAAACTAAATTTGACTGACAGTGAAACAGAATCTGATGAGGAGGCGTCTAAGATCAATGCTAGAAATCAAGAAGGCCAGGCTGGACCAAACCCTGGTATACAAGATGAAGGCCAGGCTGGACCAAACCATGGTGAACAAGATGAAGGCCAGGCTGGACTAAACCCTGGTATTACTGTAGAGTCTCAACTTCTAACAAGTCATGTGGTTCATGCTGGACCAAACCTTGAACGCATGGACTTAGGGACCTCTGATGCTTCAACTCAGTAGAAACCTGAGCAAATGGATGAGGAGTTTACCACAACTGCTTACCCAAATGTTCAGGAGAATCTCAAATTACCAACTAAAGATCAGGTGATACTTGAAGAACCTGCAAGCTCCACGAGAACCCTGTCCTCGCTCCAAAACCTTGATAAAGATCTCAGCTTTACTAATCAGTTTTTCATGGAAAAGCTACATGAAGAAGAATCAGGGAAAACGAATGCTGAAACAGAGGTTCAGTCAATGGTTTCAGTCCCCATTCATCAAGACACTTCCTCGGTTCCCCCAATGACTACTCCGGTTATTGATCTCATGACTATGCAATCCGACTCTCCACTCCCAACATCAACAACAACAACAACCTCAATAATCACAACAACAGCAATTCCACCAACACCTCAACCACAACAAAGCACCACAGATCCGATCCTTGTAAGTTGCATAGGTGAGCTAGAACAATATATGGTGGATCTAATCCAAAACAACTTAGCCTTGGAGGAAAGGTTGGACAAACAAGGGACCCGGCTATACAATTTGGAGAATCTCAATATACCCCACCAGGTGAGCCAAGCAGTTGATGAGATAGTCATTGATGCAGTGGATTGGGCAATGCAAGCTCCACTTCGTGCTCGCTTCAGGGATCTGCCCACGGTTGATATGAAGGAAATTCTTTAACAACGGATGTTCAAAGACGACTCCTACAAGGCTCATACCATTCACAATGACTTGTATGAAGCTCTGCAGAAGTCACTGGAGTTAGATTATTAAAATCAACGTCTAGCTGATCAGAAGGAAGCTCGTAAAAAGAGACGAAAGAGATGTGACGTACCAAGAACTCCTCCTGGGTCTCCACCTTCACAGCCACCACCTCCACCTCCTCCAACAGGCGCATCTGATGCTCTAGGCACTTCAGGAGTATCAGGGTCTTCTCAGTTACCGCCACCTCCTCCTCCTCTATATACTGGTACATCTGGATCTTCTCAGCAACAAGGCGGTAAAACTCTAAGTTTGTCCAAGACGGCAGCCTCTGCATCACAATCTATGGCTTGGACTACATCTGACACTAGATATGAGTCAGCTGGTGCCTATGAGACTCAAGAATTATCTCCTAATGACTCTCTGATGCAAGATGATTCCATTTCCGAAGAGCAGGTACATTTGTCTGATGATGAAGACTGTGAGAATGATCACCAATCAAAAGCTGACTTGAGAAAAGACTGGTGGAAACCACTACCTGAAGAGGAAAGACCAGCGAATCCTGAACCTACCTGGACCATTCCTTCTTCCAATAAGTCAGATGTTGAAATCAATTGGGCTTTTGCGTTGGCTACAACTTATGAGCCCCCGGCTGAGAACTCGTTACTTGTGAAGACCGGAGACATGACGACTTTCATGAAATGGTACTACCGACAAGTGAACAAGACTGAGCTTACACAAGCAGATTTCGAAGGGCAGGCTTATGAAGTTGTTAAAGCTTCCTACCCGGATGTCATTCACCTTCAGTTCCAGATGGAGGAGTGTCATAAGATGCTCACAGATCAGGTTGACTGGGCGAATCCGGAAGGAGATCAAGCCAGAATCAATGTCAACCGACCACTGCCTCTTGGTGGTCCTCCAGGTCACGTCACTATTCAAACATAACTCTTCTTTAATAAAGACTTGGAGTATTAATAGAGATAAATTCAACCCTTTATAAATATATAAATATAAATAAATATAAATATATAATAAGGATCAAAATCCACAAAATCAATGAAACCAGAAGTAGTATATGATATTCCCGGGTCGTTTATCCCCAGCGAGGAGTGAATTGGAAAGTCGAGAGTTGAATTGACATTTAAAGCTTGAATGGAACAAGATTTTGGATTGATTTCTAAATCTACGGGAAAAATAAGGCAATCTACACTAAAAATGATAAAGGCACACAAAATTAAACTAAAAACGATAACGGGAATATAAAAATGTTGACTAAAAACCCTAAATTTTAAAAAAATTAACTTAAATTGATTTTTTTTCACTTTTAACTAACCCTAATTGACTAAAAAGAAAGATTAAAGAAAACTAGAACGAAAACGGAGTTAATTTGAGCTTTAAATCATAAAAAACGTGAACGAGAACGAATCCCGTTCTTTAAAAAATGAAATTTTGTAAAAATGACCCTACGGATGCAAATCTAATTTTCCCAAGTGAAATATGATAAAATAAAATTTTCTAAAAAAGAATTATATTTTTTTGATTTTTATTTAATTTTTAATTAATTAAAAACAGTTTTATAAAGAAAAATAGATTAAAAATAGTAAACTAATTTGGAAAAATCCCAAAAAATACAAAAAAGTAGCTGACAGAGTGCTGAATACAAGAAAAATAAAATGGAGGAAAATGGCTTATTAAATAAGCCAGAATAAGCCAAACGAGCTTATTAAGCCTAAAAGGAAAACAAAGGTTAAAGTAATAAAGAGTGCAAAAAATGTTGGATGAGCTATTGTAGCATGATGGTTAAGAGAGTGTGTTGTGGGACGTATGAAAGGGGGAGGTCCAGGGTTCAAACCTTGGACTCTTCCTTTTTGATAAAACTTTTTTTTTCTTTTTTTCTTTTTAAAAACTTAAAGAATAAGCTTAAATAACAACTTTTTAAAAAGACACTTTTTACAAATCTTAAAAATAAGCTAGGAAATAAGCAAATAATAGTGACAGTTTTGGCTAAATAACACTAAGTCTAAATACTCTAACTGTTTGGCTTTTTTTTAAAACAAATAAGCAAATGAAAATGGAAAATAAGCTAAAGCAAGCAATAAGCTATACCTAAAAAGCAAAAGAGATCAAAAATAAGCAATGACAATAAGCTAAATAGACAGAAAAGCTAGAAATGGTTAAAACACTTAAAATTTTACACTAAGAAGCAAATAAGCTCAAATAAGCTTATGGCAAAACTAAATAAGCTAAAATGGGCTTACACTAACCTAATAAGCTAAGCTAAATAAAAAATAAGCAATAACAATAAGCAGATAAGCTAAAATAAGCTAAATGGCTATTGGCCAAAAACTGTCAATCAAAAAGCCAAAGAGGACTTTTCTAGCTTAAAAATAAGCTAGCAAACAGATCCTTATGGGCTTCTAACCTTCAAACAGATCAAGATTAGACCCCAAAGATCTCATAACAACAATCAAAAAGCATTTTGAAATTTAGGATAAGCTACAAAAAGCAATTGAAAAAGCCAATTCTTCTTTTTTCTATACTTAGCAACTCTTTGACAAATTTTGACAAAATGCAAACAAACAAAAGCATGCTAATGGCTTTGGTTTCTACTTGATTTTAAGACTCAAACAAACATAAAAACATCACAAATGAGAAAGATCCAATAGATTAATCCTACAATAAGATAGAATGAGTTTTAAGCTCCCAGATTTAAGCTATGACTACTTAAGACCTTAAAATTGAAATTCAAACAATGACAACTTTTAAAAACAAGTTTAATCTACTAAAATAGACTAGCTAAATCTAACTTAGTACCCCAACCCAATTAAAACACAGTTTTGACCCATTTTGAAAGTTAACCCAAACACTCCTTTAAATCCTTAAATCAAATTTTTAGGCTGTTTTACTAAGATTTAAGCAAGGTTTCTTAAAAACAGATGACAAATATGAAATATTAAGCAAAATAAAGCAAAATTCAAGCAAAGATAAGTACTAAATAAGCAAATAAGCAAATGAACATATTTAGCTAAAAATGGACAGAGTGAGGTAAATTCAGAACCAAATGACAAGTAAGCATCAACAAAGCATACATAAGCATAACAAATCATAAATAAGCAATATAAGCAGTAATAAGCACAAAATAAACACTTGTAAAGTAATAAGAAAAATATGAAAAAGGAAACTTACTTGATCCCTTGCTCTAAACATGGATTAAAGGACCTAAATAAGCTCTAAAGACCTACCCAGCTTATAAATAAGCACTCTACTAAAACCATAAGCACTTCCATTATTTGCTTATCATCCAAAAGCTCAAAATGCCAAATTCCTTACTAATGAAAACTTAAAAGCTTAGATAAGTTTTTGAGAAAGCTTATCCAAGACACCCTGAGTTATAAAAGCTTAAAAGAGCTTATGAAAGACTTTTGAAACTTAAAGAAATTTAAAACTTGAAAACGGATATAAAAAAACAAACTTAAATTTCATTAACTTTTAAAAAGACATTACAAGAAAATATAATAGGTTGATTAAAACTAAGTTAAGCAAAAAGTAAAAAGCTAGATGCCTCTAAGGGCTTACAAAGTCCTATTTTATACTAAACGAGCTAGGTCTTCATCTCTTGACTTCACCCGTTTGTGTTTCTTTTGAGAGAGAGACCAAGGAGTGTGTTTGTTGTGTGAGTATAAGCTCAAAGCAATCTTGGCCATCAAAGTTTCTTGGTGCCCAATCCGAGTAATCTCAACCCTTGATGTTGTTGTCGTATCCCTTGGCCAATGGAGGGGTTTAGGATTGCCAAGGTATCTTGAGGCCATGTAGGGGTGGGGAAGGGTGGTGTAATGGGTTTTGGCTGGTTAAGAATAGTAACCGAGGTAGGACAATGACAGGGGAGAAGGGGATTTATTTAGCGGGAAAACCTGTTTGAGTGACAGGGGTGAAAGTTTGAGAGACTGGCAAGTTAAGTCCCTCAATGCTATATGGGAGTTTGCAATGAACGTCCTTGGTGGTGATAAAGTTTTATGGGGTTGGCAGAATTAGTCCCCCAAAGTTATAAGGGTTATTACATGCATGGTCCTTGTGGTTAATGGGGTTTTTGGCATTGGGCTTGTTGGGCCGATTATGGTTTAAAAGGGTTTTAGGGTTTTGTAATAGTAGTGGGCTGACCCGGGCCCACTAGGTGGGTACGGTGGACCCAATTTTGGCAATTTAAGTTTACGGGTTCGGTTTTCGATGCTCTTTCTAAATCAATTTTCCGGGGTTAACTTTGACTTTGTTGACTTTTGACTTTGAATTTTGACTTCTCTTCATGCTCTTTCCATTCCATGCTCGGTTTTGTCCGTTTTTGGCTTTGACTTTGTCCTTTTCTTAGATATCCGTTTCCTGCACAATACAAATGCAAAACATACAAATACAATGTATTTTTGGCATGTGTTTGGTCATTTAAGTCTGTTTTTAATAGTCAAAGGTATGTGTAATTAAACACATACCAAGTATTTACGATATGGCAGCAAGGGAAGCTGTCCTGCACTCTCGATTTCCAAGATGAAGGCTGCAAGATATCCTGACTTTGGTCTTGAATTATTAGTGCCTGGCCAAATGTGGATTGATGATGTGTGTACTTATGACATAAGTGCAAAATATGGCATCTCTCACTGGTGGTTTACTCGACATTTGTATTTTTCATTTTTCTCTTTTTTTGTACTTTTCATATTAAGCAACTAACTAGAACGTTTGACTTTCTTTATTTTATAACTTTTAGGGATCATAGAACAAGATGCATTTCGATCCGAGAATGCCCCAAAAAGGATAAATTCATCTTCCCCGACTTTTCACTTGCTCCAAACCAAGCTTAAAACGAAATCACAGTTAAATATCAGTTAAGATGCTAACACTACTCATATTTGCAACTTGTGAACTTTTCACTCCCGACAATTATATATCTTAGTGTATTATGCTATTTTGAATTTCACCATGGAATCATGTTTTGCAAAATTCTATTTTTCACGTTCCACCCGAGAATAATGAGTTTGAATGCGAGATCATCCCATGTAGCGACTTTCGTCTCTTGCGGTTAAGTGACCAGGCTTTTGACACCCCACAGAGACTAGTATCGGGACTCACGGACCTTAGGTTTCAAAAACTCTTAGGTTTCCCGTATACACATAGCTTATAAAATAGAATAGTCAAAGTTCAAAAGCATATTTAAATTTAACAAAAAGAGATCTATTTATTAATTCACACTTAATATTAAACATAACATTGATGCAACACAAGTAAACCTCTCGACCATTTTAGAAGGCTGCAACATCGTTGTGAGCCGACAAGATTTCATCAAACTTTTATCAGTCTCGGATTATTATTCTTACTATGGGCTTTCTTTAGAAGGCTGTAACATCGGTTGTGAGCCGGCAAGATACAACAAACTTTTATCAGCCCACAGTTTATATTTATTATATTTTTTTCATTTTTCAACATATCATCATTTTTTTACGATATAGAGAAGACTTCTTTTTGAGAAATTTAAGTATAAGATTGAACTAAGACTAAAAAAATTTTAACTACATAAAAATTGTTGATTTAAGTTTAATCTCCAAAAATAGCACGTATATTAGTTCGGTTAGAAGCTTATGGGAGAAAAGGCCACAAATTACATACATGAGCTCTTAAGATTTCCAAATAATCTTTGTTTAGCATCCAACTCATACTTAACTCTATCATTTTTCGTTCTTCGCGAGTTTCGCGAACGCTTAGCCAGAAAGTTAAGGAACAAGCTAGAGCTCAACACGCTCGATCGGGTCAAAATTTATTCTTATTCTACCCAGCAGGAAAGTCAAAATTGTGACAAAACACTTATTTTAAAATTTTTCATTTTTTTGAAATTTTGGTGGTAAAAACGGGATTACGCGAAAACAACGGCTGCAGGCACAATCAAATCGAAGATCCCTCCCATACTAGATTTAAACATTGTCCTCAATGTTTTACGAAGGGTGTCTACATAAATCTTAAGCCGTTTATTAAGTGTGCTTAAAGATAAACGTTAGTCGATAAGATTTAGATATTGGATTCCCAAAATGAAGCTGAGGATTTGAAGCTCTTGTGATCGAAGGAAAAAAACCGCGAGCACGAGAGGCTTCAAAAATCCGGGACATCCTGGACAATTCCAAAAACACAAGCAAACGAGAAAGGAAAGAGGCACACCTCTCACAACAAAAAACACTTATTCATTACTACATATTACCACTACGGATAAGCATGGGGTGCCTTCCACAAAGCGCTTGTTTAGGGTCACTAAGCTTGACCCAATCCCCGAATTCATTTGTCCTTGGGGAAGGTTTGGAGATCCGGGACAACCAATTTTGGTACCTCCCCTCCAAAGTAGTGATTAATTCGATGACCGTTCACCTTAAAGTTTGGCCTGGAGTTTTGAGATAACTCAACGGTGCCATATGGAAAAACATGGGAAATGGTGAACGGTCCAGACCAATGGGATTTCAACTTACCTGAAAACATCTTCAATCTAGAGTTAAAAAGGAGGACTTGATCGCCGACGATAAAAACGCGGTTTTTAATCTTTGAGTCATGGATCCTCTTTGTTTTCTATTTATAGATCAAAGAGTTCTCATAGGCATGATCACGAAGTTCATTTAGTTCATTGAGTTGAACTTTGCGGTGAGCACCCGCGGTCAAAAGGTCAAAGTTAGCATGCTTCAAGGCCCAGTAGGCTTTGTGCTCGAGCTCAATCGGTAGATGACATGCCTTTCCATACACGAGCTTGTAAGGAGTACACCCGATGGGTGTTTTGTAAGCTATTTGGAAGGCCCAGAGAGCATCATCTAATTTGTCCGACCAAGAGGCACGGTTCTCGCCCACTGTCCTTTCAAGAATTCGTTTCAAGCCACTATTGGATACCTCAACTTGCCCACTTGTTTGTGGGTGATATGCGGTGGAGAGACAATGAGTGACTCCGTATTTAAGCATGACCTTTGCATACTGGTCATTGCAAAAATGGGTTCCGCGATCACTTATGATAGCATGAGGGGCACCGAATCGGGCGAAGAGAGATTTAAGAAATTTGCAAACAACTCGGGCGTCGTTGGTGGGGAGCGCTTTCGCTTCAACCCATTTTGACAAGTAGTTGACCGCCACAAGTATATATTTGTTTCCTCGTGAAGACGGGAACGGCCCCATGAAATCAATGTCCCAAACGTTAAAGATTTCACAAACTTGGATGGAATTTTGGCATCTCATCCCTTTGTGAAAATTTTCCCTGACGTTGGCACGAGTCACAATTTTTAACCAACTCGTGTGCATCTTTGTAAATAGTGGGCCAAAAGAAACCGGCATTAAAGACCTTTTTGGCGGTGAGATTTGCACCATGATGTCCCCCGGTGGGTCCATTGTGGCAAGCTTCGAGGGTGTCAAGAGCTTCTTTGCGGTGCACACACCGTCGGATCACTTGATCCGCACATATTTTAAATAGGAAGGGGTCATCCCAAAAGTAGTGTTTAACATCCTTGAAAAACTTGTTTTTCTGCTAGGACGACATTCCTCTAACAATGAAATTCCACGCGTGGTAATTTGCATAATCGGCAAACCACGGGGTACTTGAGTCACCACGAAAAGTCACCATATGGAGTGTCTCGAGAGGAAACTTTTCATTTACTTCCTTTAGGTCGAGCACATTTTCATAAGGATTTTATAATCGGGAAAGGTGATCGGCCGCAAGGTTCTCGGCTCCTTTTGTGTTAATTACGTTAAAATCGAACTCTTGAAGGAGGAGAACCCACCGGAGCAATCTATCCTTGGAATCTTTTTTAGCAAAGAGATATTTTAGGGCGGAGTGATCCGTATACACAATGCTTTTGTTCAAGATGAGGTAAGACCGGAATTTTTCGAAGGCATACACCACGGCTAACATTTCTTTCTCCGTCGTGGTGTAACGCGATTCCGCCTCGGTCATTGTTTTACTAGCATAGTGTATAGGCTTAAAGTGTTTCTCATGACGTTGCCCCAAGACCGCACCTATGGCAAAGTCGCTTGCATCGCACATAAGCTCAAAGGGCAAATCCCAGTCTGGGGCAATCAAGATTGGAGCTTCAGTAAGTTTTTTCTTTAACGTTTGAAAAGCTTGAATACAATCATCGGAGAAGATGAACGGAGTATTTTTCTCAAGGAGATGAGTCATCGGTCGGGAAATTTTGGAAAAATCCTTAATGAACCGTCGGTAGAAACCGGCATGACCAAGAAAATTCCAAACACCCTTGACGGTGGTGTGATGAGGTAACTTAGAAATCACATCGACTTTGGCCTTATCAACCTCAATCCCGTTCTTTGAAATCTTGTGACCGAGGACAATGCCCTCCTTGACCATGAAATGACTTTTCTCCCAATTTAGACAAAGATTGGTATCTTTGCACCTTTTAAGCATCTTGTCTAAACGAGAGAGGCAATTTTTAAATGAATTCCTAAAGACCGAAAAGTTGTCCATGAAGAGTTCCATCATCTTTTCAACCATATCATGAAAGATAGCCATCATACACCTTTGGAACGTGCCCGGTGCATTGCATAAGCCGAAAGGCATGCGACGATAGGCGAACGTTCCATAATGACACATGAATGTGGTTTTTTCTTGATCTTTAGGATCAATGGGAATTTGAAAATAACCCGAGAAACCATCGAGAAAACAATAGTAATCGTTTCCCGCTAATCTCTCAAGCATTTGATCCATAAAGGGAAGTGGAAAATGGTCTTTACGGGTGGCTTCATTTAGCTTACGGTAGTCAATGCATACACGCCACCCTATAACCAATCGAGTTGGGATCAACTCATTTTCATCATTTTCATCATTTTCAACAACGATAAAGCCACCCTTTTTTGGTACGCAATGTACGGGCTTACCCAAGGACTATTCAAGATCGGGTAAATTAATCCGGCATCAAGAAGTTTTTCAACCTCCTTTTTGATGACATCATGGATCTTTGGATTCACCCGTCTTTGGTTTTGAACCACCGGTTTGTAGTCCTCTTCCATAAGAATCTTGTGAGTACAAAATTCTAGGTTAATACCCTTGATGTCGATGGCTCGCTTGTGTGACTTTAAAACCTTTATGAGAGCGGCTTTTTCCTCGACACGCGAGTCTTTAGCAATTATGATGGGTAACTTGTTGTCACCTTCCAAAAATGCATATTCAAGATGAGGAGGTAAGTCCTTGAGTTTGACTTCGGGAGGTTTATCAATTGAAGATTTATTAGTTTTAGCTTCACAAACTTTAAGTTCTTTTCGAATTTCAGGCAGATAATTTCCTTGAGTGGGAGGGGGTAGTGATGGATCATCATTGAGAAATGCTTCAAGAAGAAGAATATCCCTCTCTGGGTCATAGTAAGAGTCATCAACTTCCAGTGAAGTTGGGTCATCTTCAAGAGCGAGGAAAGCATCGACTTCCTTAAGAAGAAAATCACTATCCCCGAAGGGAGTGAGAGTCGATGAAGATGTAGAAACGATCGGGTCATAATAAGGAGTGGGATTGCCACTCGCGACCACATCGGAGAAACTGAGAACTTTTTGAGAATACTCCTCACAAGTCTTCTACCAATCCTAAATACCCTCAATTCCATCACCTTACAAAAACCCCCCAATCCTATAAACAACACAATACCCCACCCCACTCTCACCTTCCCTACCTGTAAAAACCGTCGTTCCAAGTACACCCACTCTCCTATACATTTCTCCTACTGCCCTTCACTTCCACCCTCCTACATCTACACCTACTATTTGTGTTGATGGTCTTCCAATTCCCAAACCACCAAAACCCTATTGTCCATCATGTGTTGTGTGCTTTTGCTGTGTGTGTGTGTGGTGTATGTCTTGTGTGGTGTTGTAGTGTCAGTAGGAGTGACTTATATAGAGATCCTCTATCTCTTCACCTCACCATTAACTATCCAACTCTCTTCTACTCACACGACTCTCTATCGCATCTAGTAGTTATCTCTATCGATAGAATAGAATTATATTTCCTTGTGCTGTAAGTGGTGTGTCTGTCGTCCCATGCCCGTAGAGTCTCCATGACTTCCAATATCTTGTGTCCAGGAATCTGTATCACGCTGATGAGTAGATACCACTGCTATACTCTCCCGTAGAGACACCACCACATGCAATCTTTAATCCCTCTAAGTTACTCAATCAACAAGTACCTACTGTTCTATACACAAGTGTGCCCAACCTATCCTCACCAATCTCGTGTGTGTGTATGAATCCTAAATTCGTCGCCATGTATAGACATGTGTGTCTTCGCCACATCTCAAATTGCCTCTCAGCGTTCCACACATCCTTCCTCCAACTCTACACTCATACCATATATACACCACGTGTGTGTTCTCCCAGTCCTCCAAACAGAATTCCATATGTGAGACCACTGACTAAAATACCGCCTTAAATCTATCCGTATCTCAACTATACAACACTGCCGTACTCTCTCCAGAGACATCTCCAGACTATATCAATATCCTTCAGACATATATCCATCAAATGAACACAATTTAAAACTATCACAAAAAATAGAGTATACTAGTAGAGTGATAGATAGACAAATAAATAACAACTTAATCAGATCTAATTGTGCAAGAACTGTTGATCTACACTTTGTCCTGCTATCTCTACTAGGTCCTGTGCAGTGCATACCTAGATCTGGTGTCCTCAAACCACTCTCCCCTAGAAATGTTTACCGATATCCTCTATAGATCTACACAGAATGCTGCCTAGTCCCATATCTGTTTAATGCTATGTGTGGTTGTCATACAGTCTACGTTTAACCTCTCTAGTGTGCATACTGTACTGTTCCTGTCCACTCCGCATACAGAGTATAGTCCGTCCCTGTAGTGGACCACTTGCTACTACCGCGCCAGATGCCTAAACTTGTACTGTGTCATGTGACCTCTAACCAATTCCCACTCATTTACCAATCACCTCCCCCCTCACCTCTGACGCTTCCACCCACAAGAGTGCACTCTCTCTCCGCGCAACCTCGCAACTTAGACCTGAGATAGTGAACCTCTGTGTCTCGTTCCTACCTGCCCCCTCATCATCCTTCTTTTTAACCTCAACTCCAATCCACCCCCCACAACAATCTCACCCTTCAACTCCAATTACCATACTAAACATAACTAAATACATAAATCAACCTACCACTTCTGAAATGTCGTTCCTGCCATACCACCACGTCCCACGCTTTTTTTCCACTACCCCCATATAATCTTCTCCTCTAATTGTCAAGTGTACATTGTCTTGTGTAGAATTCTAGCTACCACAATAAGGAAAATGCTCTATGTTCCAACACAACAATACCAATCAACCTTTTTAATTATGTTCCAATCGCGTTGCTATATGAATTCCTCTAAATCTACTCTCTAATCACCATCCGTTCTAACAGAATTAATGTACATAAAAATCACACTCTGAATCAACATTCTGCTATTAGTAGAAAGTGCTCTGTTGCATAGTGATCTTGAGTCCCACTCGTCGTCGACCCCAAATCAACTCCCACTTTTCACTTACCCCTTACATACAATCATTCCAAAATCCCCTTAATCAATTTCACACATACCATCTTATTCTCGTCAGACAACTTACCTCAGTGTGACCTACTCTAACGATCGACACTCTACAACACCCACAGCGTATGCAGTGTGTGAGTCCACAGAATACTCCTCTTATCATCCAGTCTTGTGCTACCACCACCATCCATATATCTCTCTACCACACACGAGACCAACCCTCAAGTGTCTACCCCTGTCCCCCACACTCACCGCGTCGTCATACTTACTGAAGTTTGTGTCCAACTAACCCATCTATCCTCCCTCCAGTGTATACCACATGACTCATCTATCTAACTCCTACTCTAATACCTACTACCTGTCCCTCCCATACTGTTATGTGTCCCACCCAACCCCCTGTGTTGTTGACTTACTCGATCACAACTAGTGTACACACTATAACACATCCTCAATCATCACTCATAACGTGTGTATTCTATCCGCTCTCTCTCTCCACTTATCTCAGACTCAGAGCTCTAGAAAACATTCACATACAACTTCTCACCCACCCTTGATGAACCCATTATCTACACTACCATCAACTCATGCCGCGTTAGCCCTCTCACATCTCTTGATGCTCCACTCCTGCATACTCCAGATCATATCTGCAACACTTACAATCTCGTGTTCAACCTGTCACACTCTCCATATGTGTCCACATAGAAAACTTAGAGATGTCATACACCTTGTACACCACATGACTCCTAGGAGTATATAGATATTGATATAGATATATATACAGATCAGATATATATGTAATGTCAGTGTGTCTATGTGATAGTGGTGTGTGTGTGTGGTGGTGTGTGTGTGTGATCCCTCATAACTTACACATCCTGCCACCTCTCGCTCATCCTCTGACAAATTCTGTGCTTGTGTAGTCCCCACCTCACGCTCTAGACCCAAGAAACTCAGAGCACCTCTCAGAGAGATACCCTCAACCTCATCCACCCCCAACATAACTCCACTTCATTCTGACGGTGCGATACTAATATGTCTCTACTGTACACCACTACCCGCTCTAGCGCCACACCAATCTGTACTTTGCCCCTCACTCTATCGCCACTGTCACATAAACACTCACCCCCCCCCAATATCCCTGCTCCCCGCTAGGCCACTGTGCAGTCCTTCACACGCGCAGTATAACCTCTCATCGTCATAGAGTTCAACAATACTCTGTGTCTCGTGTGTGTTCATCGCTCGTCCTCCATGCAATCATTTTCGCTGTGTGCAACAATCATGTAATTGACCTTTGTGTCCATCCTATCAATGCGTATGTGTAAAATCGTCACATGTTTAATACCATCGCTGCCCCAGTATCTCTAGTGTGTACATAGACTCAAGTCGCTCATGATGTAACTCTTATAGTGCACTGAACCCATCGAACATTCCTCAAAGTGTCGTAATCCCTAAGAGATGTTGTCCTCGTCAGTCTGTCTCAGACCCATGAGTGTCCTGTCTCTAACCTGTCATCTACCGTCTACTCACCGCCACCCACAGTGTCCCTCTTGTCTGAATAACTTGTGTGTCAGATAACGCTGTCGATATATTGAATATCTTCTCCGTGTGTGTAGACTCCCACTCTCATACATCACGCTGTCTCGCGCACTATACATAATCAATTGTCAATGTCGCTCTCCTCAACCAGTCGGCTATTCTGTATCTACCCTCACTCGCTGTGCTCACGTCTTCGACCTCTCCAGCTCGCATATCCTCACATAGCAATGTTATGAGTATATACTCACCTGATGCTCCGTCCATCGCCCTTGATATACCCCATGAATAATAGTACTCCGACTATGATCTCTACACTGATATAGCACTAAACCAAGCTCAAGTTCTCCTCTCACTATAAACCTCTTGTGTCCACTATACTGCTACCCCTCATCTCCTCCAGTGTCCTACCCATATCCCCACTCCATCTCTACCCATCTGTCAGCTATCTAGACTGCCAGTATGTAATAAACACTGATCATATCATGTTTCAACTCTCATACTCATGTTACTATAACAGAGACCATACTGTGTACACCTCTGTCATCGTCGCGCGCGTCTATACTTGCCGCATTCTCATGAGATAGACTTCTTCTGAACACTTCTGCTAAGCACTGTATATCAAATGTTATACACAAGGAGTCCCATGAAATACCAACCCACTCGATCTGCCTGTGCTCGAATGATACCAGTACACCTTCGCAATATGCTCAATCGCCACATCTTTCCTAAACCACACGTCCTCACCGAGAATCTTAAATGTCACATGAGTGTCTTCAACTCACATATTAAGAACACCTACCCATCTAGAACCCTTAGTTACACCCCGCTCACACGGTGTGACTGAACATGAAAGGCTCACTAACCGACTAGAGGATTAACTGTCGATCCACCCCGACTCACAATACTGCGTCTATCATCCTGTTCATATCCTGTCCACCTGCCGACAATCTACTTTGTGACCGCTTTCTATACTATAAAACCCGTCTTAGTGCTAATCTGAATGACCTCTTAACTTCTCTATCACGTGTATCAGCCGCCGACTGAAAAATTTTTATGTAATGTTGTACTAAGATCTCCAACTTTTTTGATAAAGACCGTCTCACTGTGTGTATCGTCCTGCACCCTGCCGTTGTGCATGTGTCCTCTATCCATCAGTACAAACTATTTGACAATCTCTCTCTCATACAGTTCCCTGTTCTCTCTGCTACACATCAACACAGTGTGCCAAAACGACATCCTCCCACTGTGTCTCCCTGAGTCTCTCTCTCCCAGTACACTGTACCTCCCATACACTGTCGCAAAGTGTCAAGACACAACCATCACCTCCGTTCTCTCACTATCGTCAGCCGTCTCCCCTCCTCTAAAGTGTGATATAGTCTCAATACTAACCCGTCCCCACTACACACCTCTCATGTGTCGAACCTACTACCCAGTTCCACTATGAGCTTGCGACGTCACAGATCATGAAGTGTTACTACCAACCGACATCCATCTCAGCAATAGTCCCCCCAAGTGCCTAACACTACTTCGCTCTCAATACCAACATTCCTGTCATACATACACATCCCAGCACTCTATGAAATTTATACGCATTGCCAAGTGTCTAACACGTACACGCTTCGCAATTGTGTCACTAGTCACTGTGTGTGTATGTGTTGTAGATCAACTCTGTCCTAATCCCAGAAATGACGCGAGAGGGTACGTGTCATCATATAAGTATCAAGAGAACATAAACTAACATTATGCTTGATAAACATAATATAGTTAATTCAGTAACTACGCTCAATATGTCGAGATTAGATGTTTATGAAAAAGAGCTGACCTACACTGAGAGAGTGATGTGAGTGTAGTTCTATTAGTCCGTAAATCGAGCATTGTGATCTGAGTGATATCTATATGAAAAACGTTAAGCTGTGAAATATCGTCGCATGAAGAGAGTGTATTGGTGTGCACTCGAATAGCTAATTGACAGCTATCACTATATGAGATAGCTACAGAGCGAATAGAAAGTACAGAACTGTGATTTGTAAAATCATTTGATATATCTGCATCGAATAATGTAAGCTAGTTTATTTATTGGCCGAGTGTAGAATATAATTACCCTGAAATCTGATCTGCGTAGTTATTTTAACATTTGGATGGTACGGGAGAATTGTGAGATTTGTGAGGGTTTGGAGAAAAAGCTAGCGCAGAGGAGTGAAGAGACTAGTTGGTGGTTATGCTGATGTGTCGGGCAAAAAATGGTGTACCGTGTTACAGACACCTGAGGGACTCTTAGAGAGATATTGATATGGGATAGATATAGATAGTCTTTATACAGTTAGCGTGATGGAGTAGTGAATGAGAATCTGAGGTAAAGGTGTGTGAGAATATAGAGAGAAATCGTGAGCTTGTCTGTGCTGTGTGAGGTGAATCTTGCTGTAGTGTGGTCCGCGCACAGTGTCACTCTTTCGTAGATGTAGAACAGAGTTCGAATACTTTGGCTAAAAACAAATCACATGCAGAGAGCTGGTTGTTGAGTTGTAGGCGCGCGAGCTCTTTTAATTTGGTAAATAATGAAATACAGAGTCTTTATGAGAGTAGGAATCGCTCGGCAGAGGAAGTATGAATAACAATTAAGACAGTGTGTAAGTAATCACACGCCTAAGATTGAGAGATAGAATATCTACCTTAACTAGATCTCACTGTGAGAAGAGTGTATCACATGAGATCTGAAGCTGCAAGCTAGAGGAAGATAGAGACGGTTCATGTGCCTTGTCTAATATGAAAATAAAGAGGTGAGTGGTGTTATTTGGTGTTATGATTAGAGGAGTGGTGTTGGTGTTGGTGTTATGCTGATGTGTCATCCAAAAAATGGTGTTACCGTGTTACGACACCTGAGGCTCTTAGAGATATTGAAAATATCTACTTTACATATCATTTATAAATGTCTAATAATGGAAGAGCTTTTCTGTGTTTGTGCCTCTTTCGTTGCCCCAAGTATCATAACTTGGCAACACCAAGTTTTTGCTGCCACGTCAGCGTCACATTAGCATAACACCAACACCAACACCAACACCAACACCACTCCCCTAATCATAACACCAAATAACAACACTCACCTCTTTATTTTCATAAAACCCCCTAAACAATTACTTCATTCTTTTAACAAACTAACTATTTCATTCATAATTAAACATACAAATTATATTAAAAAAACACATTACGAAATAAAAAAAAATAAACATTACGAAATTAAAAAAACATTACAAAATTAAAAAAAACATTACGAAATAAAAAAACATTACGAAAAAAAATACATTACGAAATTAAAAAAAAAAACTACTCGTCTTCGTCGTCCTTGTCACCCAAATCATTTTTCATTTTGTTTTTGATCAATTTTTTTTGCTTCTTGATCTAATAGGCGTCGTCTTCGTCCAAATCCTTGGTGCTAGTAGCTAGAAACCTCAACTCCTCCAACCGCATTAGTGTGCGGTCTTTTTCGGCTTGAGCTTCGAAAGCCCTTTCGGTGGCTTCCCGTTTCAGACGAAGCTCCTGCTCCATTAGCTCCCCGAATTGGGCCGACGCGCTACTTCCACCGGTGCTCGCCGTTGCGTCGGATTTGCTTTTCTTGGCTGGCCGTTGTTTGCCGGGCGGACGTGGTCGTGCATCGTGACCGAATAGATCCTCCTGGCAAGCCCCGGGGACGTCTCCGGTTAAGTCAACTTGTTCTGGTGCGTCCCATTTCGGGTGAAATCTCAAAACGGCCCAAGCATCTTCTTGAGAAAACGCGACCCCTCTATGCTCGTCACGGTAAATACTTTGAGCCCGTTTCAAATAATCCACATCGTTTTCGCCACTTTTCCCCAAACGTTTGGCCCGTTTGTACGCGGCGTTGAACTTTTGGCAATTGGCATTCAACGTATGCCATTTACTAGTCAACATATCCTTCGTACGGTTTTGAAATTTTTTCGAATTGAACTCGTTCAAAACCCGATACCAAAACGTGTCATGCTTTTGTGACCTTCCGACATTATTATCTTCGGAAACGGCCACGTAACATGTTGCAAGCAATTCTTCTTCGACCGGTAGCCAACGGCCCGCTGCTACCGGCTCTTGGGGCTCGTCTTCAACATTTTTTCCCCTTTTTGCTTTTGTTTTCTTGCGGCCGCCTTTTTTTGGCGAATCGACTTGTTGAGGTTGAGTGAGTGATTGAGAAGAAGTTTCTGAGTTGAATGATGGTGGGTTGTGTTGTAGATCTTGGAATTCACGGTTTAGGACTTGTGATTGTTGCCATCGGAAAAAAGCTTGTTGTTGTTCTTGTTGGTATTATTGAAACTGTTCCGGCGTCATCGACCTGGTGAGGAGATTCATAAAACCGTTGTTGAGAAATTCGAACATTTTTTTAATTGCTAAAAAGATGTATATTTGTATTTGAAGAGTGGTGAATTTGTATGTGAATATGTATTTGGTAATGTGTTGTATATATAGTGAGTTGAGTGAGGGGGGTAAAATGTTTTTTTTTTTTAAATTCAGCCGTTTTAGGGGGTAAAATGATTTTTTTTTTTTTTTATAAATACTATCCGTTAGGGGCTAAAATGAAACATTTCAAAATTGGGAGAAAAGAGTAAAATTCAAATTCTAGCCGTTAGGAAGGTAAAATGAAATTTTTTTTATAAAAAAAACACCCAAACGCGCGTTGGCCGGCCAACGCCGAGCCCAACGCCGTTGGGCAACGCGTTGGTGGGGTGTAGTAACGCCGGACAAAGCCGGCCAACGCCGTTGCCGGCGTTACTACACCGAGTGCTCTAATGTCTATTTCGAATTTCCTGAAGGATACCACTTTTTTTATTTCTTTCATTATATAAAATATACTCCATCCGTCTTAATTTAATTTAATTGTTTTAATTTTTTAAAGTTTTTTTTTAATATTGACATTAACTATATTTTTTTGTTATAGAGTTAGAAGCAAATGTATTTTGCCTTATTCTGGGATGACGTGTGGTGTGATGGGGGCAAGCTTAAGAATAGATTCCCTAGAGCGTATGCTCTCTATATATATATACTATATATATATATTATATATATAAATATATATATATATATATATATTGGATTAAAAGATCAAATAAAAAGCCAAAATATTCGTGAGGTGAAATATAAAAACATTTATTTTTTTTAAAAAGTTCTTAAAATTTCTGAAATAATTCCACAAGATCATGTTATGTGGTCATGAAAATGTTGTAAGGAAAGTTTTTCTAAAAGTGGTTAGTTTATGCCGAAATTTTTTTATCTAAAAAAAAAAACGTCTTGTAGCTTTAAATCGGTTTTTTGTGCATCAAAAAAAATTCGTTTTTGTACCCAATTCTTTTGACTTTTTGCATCAAAATTTTTATTGCGCATCAAATATCAACAAGTCGAAAAATTTGTGCATCAATTTTTTTTTGATCAAAACTTTCTATTTTTTGCGCATAAAAAATTTTTTGATGAGATTATTTGTAGTTCTTATTACTGGTGTCGGTATAGATGCAATACTTTGTTTAGCTGGGACGATTGGTATAAAAACCCGTCTCTTATTTCTTTGTAATTTCTAGCTCCTTGCTAGTTTTTCTTAATAAAAGTCGCCGTTCAAAAAAAAAAAAAAAAAATGTATTTTGCCTTATAAAAAAGTAAGAAAAAAACTACAATGTTAGGGAAGAAGAATAATGTAATATATATATACGTTTCAAAATTATTGTCCATGTTTTTTTATTATCTATTTTTAAAACTAGATAGGAAAGTTAGATTAAGTTTACCATATCACCTTCACTTGAGGTCATAATTACAATTTACAAACGTTAAAGAAGTTATAAATTAATGGTTAAAAGTAAAACTATTATTGCGTAAAAAATAAGTGAAAAAAACCTATAATATCGATACTTTTTTTAAACTATGTATTTTTGTCAATCCACAATAATTATGAGAGGGAAGAATTTATTTATTTTTTGTTTTTTTTAAACCAAAGGGCATGTGAAAATGTTTAGGGGTGGGTGATGTCATGGGAGCGTGGGCAGAGTGTGTTCCATGAGAAGGTAACAAGGTTGGCTTGACTAAACCCAGCACAGAATTTCTGTTTCCTTTTTTATTCACGTTTCATTTTCACCGATTACATAGGCTTATGTATATGTTATAAAACTGTGACACGAAAAAAACGGAATGAAAAATATAAAGTTTAACAGGTCAAAAGTATGAAACTGTCAAAAATTACGGAACAAAAACTGATAAAAAACTACGTTGCACTGTAAAAAAAAAGGTACAAAAAGAATCTTTTGTACCTTATTAGCACTATTTATGAGCCAGAGGTACCAATAGGGGTACCCAATTACATAACACTGCCACTCCCTCTGGCCCCACTCTCACGTGCTCCTCCCCCTTTTCACGCCTTCATATATCTTGCAAAAAAATATTTATTTAAAAAGAATAATAACTTGGGAGTTTATATAAGAACTTTTATAATGTATTTTTGTTTTGTTTAATTAGTTAAAATAGATAGTCTTAAACTACCAACGGGCATTTGGTCCAATGGTATGGAGGTTTTACCCTCCTAGGCAAGGTCTCATGTTCGAGTCTTGTCTAGGGCGATAGGGGTTTCCTCCCGCGTGTGTAAAGGGAAGGATGCCATTGCCTTCTGGGCTGGACCCAACCTGATTGTGTGGGCTCGCTACGCCTTCTGGGCTAGGGGCCATGTAGCCACAAATTGCCGTTCCAAAAAAAAAAAGATAGTCTTAAACTCACGGATTTTGTTATACTAGTATCCGAATGTGTCAATCTACCTATTTAAAGTCATAACCGATGAATTACTATACTCAGGTTCATAAACCATCACGAAAACCTGAAAAATCATTTAAGAAATAATCTGTTAATAAAAGAAACAGGATTCCTACTTGCTTTGACATATATAAAGCAAGTGGTAAGTAGTAACCAAACTTTTAATAAAAACAAGGTGATGATTTCAAGTTTTTTTCACTTTAATGCCTGATCAGATTAGGTTGGAGTTTTTCCCAATCTTGGCAATAAACTATAAAGTTGTAGTCTGCTGAGACAAAAACCCAAAAAAAAGTTAAGGTCTAATTCGATTTAGAGTGAGGGGAATTAAATTTTTAGTGCAACTAGGTCAAGCGAGCAAATAAAATAAATCACACAAACATTCAAAAACTAGGTCATTCATCGGTTTTGCACGTCTAACCCATTAACAATATGTATTATACAAGAGGTTGGCTTGCCATCAATGATAAATAAGCATGTATTTATCATGGATTTCAATTAAACACAATTAATATAACAAAACAAGTCAATTTACGAAAGATTTGTAACAATTAAAAACCCTCCGTTTTGTACACGTAAACCCTGACCTAAGGTTTTCAAGAAACATTTTTAAGACCTATTAGTGTCGAATTTATCACATAAAAATTGCCATAAGGGCTGTTTGAAAAGCGCGTTAAAAAATAACGAAAGCATGCGTTTTAGGTCAAATTTACGTATACGTATGTAACCCATAACATCATACGATGACTCGTGATGCCACTGTTGAGATTTAATAATTGATAACATTAGTTAACACGAGTTAAGCAGTGGAAAACATCCTAAAGGAATCTGTATAATGTTTATAGTTTAGCATAGAATTACATACTTGCTAACCTCTTGTTCATGAATTCGGGTGATCAAACGGAGCTAAGAACGGATTCTTTTTCTTCTATGAAACCCATTAACCTTCTCATGTTACTAAAGTAAGTAATCTTTATGTAACGTCCACACTACACGTCTTTAAATGCTACCCGAATGCTAGTTCTTAATGTTCACGATCAATAACGAAAACCACGGTTTATTGTTCATATTGAAATCGACTTGTAAAAGTAAAACTCTCTAGGGTTGATGTGTTTCAAAAGCTTTAAATTTATAAGACTGAAAATATCAGATAATTATATGGAAATACACGGGTAAAAGAATAACCCACGTATGTATTATAATCTTTTTAGGTAAGACCAGGTCGTTCCACAAGGATTAGAGTAGTGTTCAAATAATCAGAAAGAAAATAGACTTTAACAATTTTGAAAATAATTTTTGTTTTACCAATGATAAAAAGTA
>BQNB010095461.1:0-25863 GCA_026074375.1 Tanacetum coccineum
CAATAGAATAAGAGCAGCATTGATCTTGAAGAAAAAATAAAAAACATCAAGAATCAAACTCGTTTCAAATAAACATTAACTAGATCTTGAGTATAAAAAAGGTAAGAATCAATAATTGATATCCTCACTTTTAAACATGCTACATATACACTGGTTACTCACCACATCACACAACTCACAGCAAAAGAATCAAGATGTTTACACTCCACACTTTTTCCGTTCATGGTAAATCAGATCATTTCTATGTTTCACTACATTCTTAATATGAATGGTGGTTTATGATGTTTACATCCAATAAATGAAACATGGTTTCTTTCTATCTTTATACTTCGAAAAAAATAATTTTTTTTTAATTTTTATAAAATAAAATTTTTTTACTTCGAAAAAAATATTTTTTCTTAAAAAAATTTTATAAAATAAAAAATTTATAAATATTTTTTTCGAAATCCTTTTTTTTCGAAGTATAAAATTTTTATTTCAAAGTATAAAAATACTTTTTATTCGAAGTATAAAATAAAATACTTTTTTTCACAGTATATAATTTTTATTTAAAAAAAATATTTTTTCTTAAAAAAATTTTATAAAATAAAAGATTTATAAATATTTTTTTATAAATATTTTTTTCGAAGTATAAATATTTTTATAAATTATATACTTTTTATTTTATAAAAATTTTAAAAATATATATTATAAACGGGGCAAAAAGACAAGGACAAAAATACCCTCACGTGTGACGCACGTGGATGGGGTTAACGGAACTTAACTAAGAAAAATAACGATCGTTAGAGATAGGGATGGATGGTGTTACATAGTTTGTTTTTAAGGATTAACGAGGCAAAAAAAAAGATCAGGGACGACCATAGGGATTTGGCCTAAACCACAGGGACGAACCGTGTAATTTACTCTTATTATTATTACGTAATATTATTATATTCTAAGTCGCGATATTACTTTTAGGTTGCATTTAGGATTTCTCCCGACGTTTATTTCCGTATCTTTATCATATCGCTAAAAGGTGAGTTCATAGCCCCTCTTATACTCATTTAAATGTTTTACAAACTCCTTGGGGGAGATACATGCTACCTTACTTACTTTTTATGGACGCAAGTGTTTTAAACTGTATGCTTATCCTGACACTGTTATTGCCTAAGTACCTATTGCCATTAAGTCCCCTAAATCATGGACCGTTAATTACTTTGTGTAAGTGCATATGCAGTGAATAGATCTAGTAGGATTGACAATCCCCGGCCGGGTATGCAACAACGATTACCATGTCAAATGGACGCATTTAACATTTGAATTAATACTTGGGTGTTCTGGCAAAACATCAAATTCCACGGAACAAATCTAAATGACTATGGTTTGCATGTAACGTTAAGGTTTCGATATAGACCAACAAGTTTCAACTAGATGGTGAAGCTGCTCTTCTTCCACCCCTCCACGGGGGTTTTACGGAAAAAGAAAGCTACAAAAAAAGCATATATGAGTTTATCTGCCAACCGTAATACCTTTCTTTGCGCTCCAAAGCATATAAACGACGGGACAAAAGATCTGCTAAGGGGGACATCATTATCCAACAATTCTTCCCAAAAGAGAGTGTTAGCCCGTCTTCCCACTTTCTTTTTCAAAAGCGCAAGAAGGGTAATACCTTTTGCGGACAATAGAATTGAGCTCTTTCAAGACTACAATTACATATGGGTTAAACTGGAAACGATCCTGTGTGAACAAAGGAGAACGATTGCCATATACAACAGCAATTAAGACGATGCAAAAGGATGCATCCTGGCGAAAGAAATCTCCAAACCCACTTAAATAATAAGGATCTATTAAGCGCAAAGAAGCTGGACACACCTAGCCCTCCTTTTTGTTTAGAAGCCAAAATTTTGTTCCAACTAATCATAGAGAATCTCTTTTCATTTATATCGGCACCATTAAAAAAATTTCTGCGAAGGGATTCCAAGTCACGAAGAACACCCAAAGGAGCTTTATAAACGACTTATGTTATTTTTTTTTTAAGGCATGGACGTAAGGAACGGACTGATTAACGTAAGACGTCACCAATGGGAAAGAGTCGTTAATTATTCCATTTTGATAAATCTGTTAGAAACCTTACCATATATATCTCATCCCTAAGCCTTTCTCTAGAGGGAGACATCCCACCTTGACCACCAAGTAAGAGAACGGAGTGAAAAGTAGAATTACACCCAATAATAGTTACATTGCCGCAAGAACTTCCTCATTAGAGACTCCAGATGCCCATGTTGTTTTCTCTTAAGAATAGTGATTGACAGACCCGAAGCCAAAAAGAAGCAGTTTGAGCATACGAAAAACTATGGTAAGGATTTTGCTCTATCCCATTTGCCAATGAAGACTGCGTATCAGACATAGATATATGAGATAGCGTCAACGATATCATCAAATAGGATACCTTTAAAATATATACAGCATGTATGATATTATTGAAAGAAAAGATGCAAATTTCCATAACTAAGATGAACATATAAGGAGTAAGGGGTTCTCCTTGCTTAACTTGTGGAACTTAAATTCAGCCCGGTATCTTGTTGAGTGGGTGGAGGGGTTGAAAGGGCTGAAGGGAGGTGGGGGGGAGGCTTAGCCCCCCCCCCCGGGGGGGGCCAAAGATGGCGGTAGGGGCCGGGCGGGTGGGGTGGACTACCTTAAAAAACAAAACTAACAAGAATAGAATCCCATAGCCGACGAAAGACATCCCGTGAATCCATCCTCTCCTTTAATGCCAAAACCCAAAGTTTCATTAAAATAATATCTAAGAAGTCCTATCTCAAAGAATCAAAAGCCTTTCAAATATCCACTTAAAAAAATAAAGTATAAAAAAAAAATCTTGGCTTTCGATTTATGAGCTTTGCCACAAAGAAATAAGCTCATTTTAAGATGAAAGGACCGTCAAGAATTTGTCGGTTGGATAAAAAGCAGATTGAACATTTCCACTAATAAGCTCAGATTTTACCATCTTAAAGCGATTAGCAAAATCTTAGAAACGTCTTGTAAAAAACACCCAATGAGACTAATTGGCCTTGTAATCTTTTAACCAAACTTGCATCATGTTTCTTAGGGTTGAGCAATGAAGGATGAATTACACATCAGGGAGGGAACTTAACTTGAATGAAAAACTCACGGATCGCATTAACAAAATCATGCTAAGGAATATCCCAAAATGTACAAATTAAATCAAATGGAAACGTCCGGTCCGGCGATTTATTGTTACGCAATCCCAAAACCGCTTATCTTGGATCTCATCAAACGTAACATAACAACTATAAGTCAATCACCTCGCTCAGAAGAAAGCTTTTTGATCAAATGACATCAATTTCAATACAAGGACCAGAGGACTCTCAAATCGATTGGCCCAAAGTGCATGAGAAAATTTTCGTTTTACCTTGCAAGTTCGTCACATCCAATCTCCGATCTATGAGAACACACGAATAGCAAGTTGCGATTTTTCTTATTAATTATTCATGAAAAATATTTGGAATTTTCATCGTTCCTTCAATGGCCCATTCTCACATTTGCTTTCTGAGCTAAGTCTAAAGAGTTGACTTTTGTTAAATTATGGATGCTCCTTTAAGAGGAGAAATCCTTTCAGTGACTAATCCTCGTTGCTAAGCCCATTATGAATAACTTGTAAGATCAGACAACGAGCCTTTGATAGAAAAGCAAGTATCATTAGAGCGTTTTTATCATCTTTACACCACTCTTTTATTGAAGCTTTAAGTGCCTGAAGCTTTTTCTTTAAAAGAATAATCTTATTAGAATCATTAGAACTTGAATAGCTCCATGAATCCTTAATGAGTTTATCAAAACCTTTCTTGTGAAACCAAGATTGATAGACACGAAAAGGGGATGGCCCATAATCAGTAACAACTTCGCGCATAATGATGGGTCTGTGATCGGAAAGATGCCTGTCAAGACAAATAGCTGACAGAGAAGGAAATTTCAGAAGTAAACCTTCAGAAATTAAAAACCTATCCAATTTACTCATTTTCTTGGCCGATTTGATAGCCCAAGTAAACGAATATCCTTCAAGGGGAAGATCAATAAGCCCAGCAGTAGAGATGAAGTGATTAAAAGCATTGGCGGCCGTTTCATTAAAAATCGTCCCAAACCTTTCTTGTTTTGATCTAACTTCATTGAAATCGCCTAAAATAATGCATTCTCCATCCATGTTATCAATAATGTGAGTAATATTTACAATAAATACTACCCAAAGAGATTTCTTCTCAGAGATATCTTGTGAGCATACATAGAAACAAATCATATCCTTAGTAGCAGTAGTAAGCAAGTACAACGAAACCGCCACAAAATAATCTCAGAAATGGTGGCATTACTTTAAAAAAGCTATTAGTGATCCACACAAATAGAATTACTCCTGAAAGACAAGAAGAATAAAAGAAAAAGTCGAAAAGAATTACCCCTTATAATCTTGATAGAAAAAAGATTAATGCTCTCCAACTTTGTTTCTTGAATAGCAACAAAGTTAATCTTATTCTTAGTGTTTAACTCCCGAATCCACTGTTTCTTGGCTGATTGGCCAAGACCTTGAATGTTTAAAGACATAACATTCATTTAAAGACCATGGAATCTCCATGAGAGGCTACAATATCCTCTAAGTTTTTCTTGCATCCGGCCATGTTGTATCCCATAGTTTGTCCGACTTCCACCAAGTTTTCAATAACATCCATAATTGATCCTCCAGTTTTAAGGCTAAAGGATCGGTTAACGCCACTAACATTTTGAGATCCCCCTATATTAGGACTGATATGAATGACTAGGCTGATTAACTACTAACACCAACATTCTACTCTTGAGTGGAAACCAGGAGGGTGAGAAGGGATCGCTATCCTGACCCTGCTCCTTATTATCTTGTTATTAGAATGTTGTAAATACTAAAGGATCTTTGATTTTTCTTATCTTGGGAGGTTCCTGTTCATTATATAACGTTTTCGATATTCGCATTCATGATGCTAGACTCTGAAACATGTATCATTCGCATCCAGTAATTGATTATTTTTTCGTCTCCTACATATTCACTCCTCAGGAAGATGATTCACAAATTCATTCGGTCGAGTTCAGGAGACCATGGTTCTAGTTTCTTATTTCGAATCCAATAAAATTTCCCTTGAAACAATGATTTTGGTATGATCATTTGATATATAGTCTACCTTGGTAGTCAACACAGGACTTTTCTGTACGCAAAGAACTATCCTTACCAATAACAGGAGTCAAAGTTACCCAAGGAGACACAATTTTGGGAGCGCTTTGTTGTTCCAAGAACACTTAGGGAGTCCTTCAATAGCAATCAAATATACAAGGCTCTGATATCGCTCACAAATGAATTATTAGCATTACCAAGTTCATGGAACCAATCAATACACCAGCATTGATTAATCAATTTTTCTATGGAAGCACATAGATTTGGATTGGATCAGGATCCCAGTACCCACCAAGATAGAGTTCTTATGTCATCAATCTCATCGTTAAGGATGACTGAAAGGTTAGATAGGGCGGTTATTATCTTTAATTTTTCCAATTGCAACCATCAAGAGAGATCATGGTGATAAGCAATATCATCAAGAGCATAGCAGGTGAGGAATCATGAATCATATTAGAAGATGGGACAATTGATTAGGTGGTTCGATGTCAAACACAGAAGCTAAAGAATTATTCTGGTTTCTTTATTCCCATTCTCTTTGGCTAACATTAGGCTCGTGAACCCAATCAATGTCTATCATCACTCTTCGATATTACGAATGTTCCTGCCATTAAAGGTGCCTGCAAATCGTGCCGTATTTGCATGTATACTTAAAACGACCAAACCCATACCGTCATTAAATTACCCACCAATCTTACACATTAGAAACATTGATAATTTGACAAAATCCCAAATCTTTTACCTTCCTTTGATCTTTCAGTGAATGAAAGAATCAACAAATGTCCATATGATTACAAGCATGAAACAGATCCTTGGCACGAAAATGTCTCTGGAAAATTAGACACGTAATCGAAACTCGGATCTTAGCCACGTCGTTTATAAGATCTAAAACCTATGTTTCTCTCGAAACTAATGCAATCATCGATACCATGATAAACAGATGAGATGAGGTCTTTGGATTGAAGGAGTTATGTTTTAATAGGAGGCGAGGAGAAAAGGAAACGGAAATGGAGTCAATTTGGGGTTGATTAAAAAGAGGATTAGATTGAAGGGAAAACAAACAGAATCTAAACCTTAAATCCATATGAGAAGATCGCCTAAAACACGCTCGAATTGGGCTTAAATCAATGATGATTGATCCCAATTTCAGGGGTTATAACGAATTCAAACACTAAGGATAAAAGGAGATTGATAATGAAGAATAGGGATGGTGGCTAGGGTTTCTAAGAGAGAGTATACATTTTATTTTATAAAAATTTTAAAAATATATATTATAAACGGGGCAAAAAGACAAGGACAAAAATACCATCACGTGTGACGCACGTGGATGGGGTTAACAGATATAACTAAGAAAAATAACGATCGTTAGAGATAGGGATGGATGGTGTTACATAATTTGTTTTTAAGGATTAACGAGGCAAAAAAAAAGATCAGGGACGACCATAGGGATTTGGCCTAAACCACAGGGACGAATCGTGTAACTTACTCCAAATAAAATATCAACCACACCCATTAAATTCTCTTTCTATTTATTGAAATTAAATTAAAAGTTGACAATTATTTTAGTATATCTCGAAATAAAAATATGAACAATAATTTTGAGACGAAAGAGTAATAATTTATATAAAGATCATTGAAAAAATGAAAAGAAGGTCCATTTTAGTAATCAAAAGCTTATTCTACTTTTTACATTTAAAATGTGGTACTTATCATATTCATTTTAAACTGAAATTTCATATTCATTTTAAACTGAAATTTTCTCAATTTAATATAATTATAAAATTAAGGATAGTTTTATCTTTATCGTTACCTACTACACATGGATGGTCCAAGTTTTAAAACTAAAATAATAATTAAGTCTACAGGAGGGCAAATACTTTCAATAGTTCATACCGTATATGAGTAAATCGACTAGGTTAGCTTAAATCTATACGTAGCTTAAGAGCACTCGGTGTAGTAACGCCGGCAACGGCGTTGGCCGGCGTTGTCCGGCGTTACTACACCCCACCAACGCGTTGCCCAACGGCGTTGGGCTCGGCGTTGGCCGGCCAACGCGCGTTGGGGTGGTTTTAAAAAAAAAATCATTTTACCCCCCTAACGGCTAGAATTTAAATTTTACTCTTTCCCCCCAATTTTGAAATGTTTCATTTTAGCCCCTAACGGCTAGTATTTATAAAAAAAAATTAAAAATTAAAAAATTTTCATTTTACCCCCTAAAACGGCTGATTTTAAAAAAAAAAAATCATTTTACCCCCCTCACTCAACTCACTATATATACAACACATTACCAAATACAAATCAATACATATTCACACTTTCAAATACAAACATACTTCTTTTTAGCAATCAAAAAAAATGTCATGATTTCCCAACAACAGTTTCATGAATTCCTCACCGGGTCGATGAGCCGGATAACAGTTTCAACAATACCAACGAAGAACAACACAAGCTTTCTTTCCAAATGGCAAACAATTACAAATCATAAACCGTGATTTAGATAATCTACTACAATAAAACCCACCATCATTCCACCTCAGAATCTTCCCAATAACACTCACTTAACTCACATAGTCGATTCGCCAAAAAATGGCGGTCGCAGAAAAAAATGGCCCGAAGGGGAAAAATGTTGAAGAAGAGCCTCAAGTGCCGGTAGCAGCGGGCCGTTGGCTACCGGTGGCCGTTTCCGAAGATAATAATGTCGGAAGGTCACAAAAGCATGACACGTTTTGGTATCGGGTTTTGAACGAGTTCAATTCGAAAAAATTTCAAAACCGTACGGACAGGATTGATGCTAGTAAATGGCATACGTTGAATGCCAATTGCCAAAAGTTCAACGCCGCGTACAAACGGGCCAAACGTTTAGGGAAAAGTGGCGAAAACGATGTGGATTATTTGAAACGGGCTCAAAGTATTTACCGTGACGAGCATAGAGGGGTCGCGTTTTCTCAAGAAGATGCTTGGGCCGTTTTGAGATTCCACCCGAAATGGGACGCACCGGAACAAGTTGACTTAACCGGAGACGTCCCCGGGGCTTCCCAAGAGGATCTATTCTCGTCCCGATGCCAGACCACGTCCGCCCGGCAAAACAACGGCCCGCCATAGAATAAGCATCCGACGCAACTGCGGAGCACCGTGGAAGTTCGAGTCGACCACAATTCGGGGAGCTAATGGAGCAGGAGCTTCGTCTGAAACGGGAAGCCGCCGAAAGGGCTTTCGAAGCTCAAGCCGAAAAAGACCGCACACTAATGCGGTTGGAGGAGTTGAGGTTTCTAGCTACTAGCACCAAGGATTTGGACGAAGACGACGCCTATTGGATCAAGAAGCAAAAAAAATTGATCAAAAACAAAATGAAAAATGATTTGGGTGACGAGGACGACGAAGACGAAGACGAGTAGTTTTTTTTTTAATTTCGTAATGTATTTTTTTTTCGTAATGTATTTTTTTTCGTAATGTTTTTTTTTCGTAATGTTTTTTTTTTCGTAATGTTTTTTTTTAATTTCGTAATGTTTTTTTTATTTCGTAATGTATTTTTTTTTTAATTTCGTAATGTGTTTTTTTTAATGTAATTTGTATGTTTAATTATGAATGAAATAGTTAGTTTGTTAAAATAATGAAATAATTGTTTAGGGGGTTTTATGAAAATAAAGAGGTGAGTGGTGTTATTTGGTGTTATGATTAGAGGAGTGGTGTTGGTGTTGGTGTTATGCTGATGTGGCGCTGATGTGGCACCCAAAAAATGGTGTTGCCAAGTTACGATACCTGGCTCTCTATAAAGCCAGTTGAAAGAGATTAAATGTGAAATGGTGTGCAATTATTATTACATGTACAAACAATAACGCATGTCTAATACTTTAAAGATAGCTCTTAAAACTACGTTTAGCAATTTCTTTTATTTAAATTATTCAACAAAACACAGACCCAAATCTTTACAAACAAAGCTTAAAAAGTTGCTTAAGATGCTAATATATGTTCATCTATCCGTTATTGGACATTTTTCGCATGTATCGTTCATAATTTATCTTTGGATTCATGGCTTGAAATCACGTCGATCTCATCAATAATTCGTAATTCAAAGTTATTGTAATAAAAAAAATGTTAATCATAGGTTTGGACTCAATTGCATAGAGAGTTTGTTAAAGTTTTGCATCGCACCATATCTTATCTTGATGATTGTTCTATTTTCTCCCGTAGGGTATTTTTTTCATTATAACCAAAATTGGTATTCTTTCATACTACTATTTCATTTCTTTTATTTAATTCATACAAAACTCTTTCTACTTTCTCTTTTTTTTCCGGCCGCCCAAAGGTAGATGCGGTCTGCTTAATTTGGATCCATCTTGCAATAATTATGTTTTATAACAAAATATTTAATTCCCTCATGATACTTTCTAACTATTCTATCACGTTTTCTGAAGAGGTTGTACGACAAGTTGTAATTATTTAAGAGGAATTTGTAAAGGCAAACTAACGAGTGTTTTAGGTTATTCACCATTAAAGTTTTAAGAACTGGTCTATAACTCAGAAATATGTTTATTTTTAATTGAGTAAATTACACGGTTCGTCCATGTGGTTTAGGCCAAATCCCTATGGTCATTCTTAATTTTTTTTTTGCCTCGTTAATCCTTAAAAACAAACTATGTAACACCATCCATCCCTATCTCTAACGATCTTATTTTTCTTAAGTTAAGTTCCAGTAACCCCAACCACGTGCGTCCACACGTGAGGATATTTTTATCCTTGTCTTTTTGCCCCGTTTATAATATATATTTTTAAAATTTTTATAAAATAAAAAGTATATAATTTATAAAAATATTTATACTTCGAAAAAAATATTTATAAAAAAATATTCAAAAAAAAATATTTATACTTCGAAATTTTTTATAAAAGTTTTATACTTCAAAAAAATATTTATACATCGAAAAAAATATTTTATTAAATAAAAATTATATAACTGTTAATAAAAGTATTAATTTTATTACTTCGAAATAAAAATTTTATACTTCGAAAAAAAAGGATTTCGAAAAAAATATTTATAAATTTTTATTCTTTAATAAAAAATTTTAAGAAAAAATATTTTTTTCGAAGTATAAAATTTTTATAAAATTTTTCGAAGAATAAAAATTTTAAAAAATTTATTTGTTTCGAAGTATAAATATTTTTTTCGACGTATAAAATTTTTAAAAATTTTAAAAATAAAATATGGTAATTATTTTTTAAAAATCCTTTTTTTTGTGCTCCGATTATGCCCTTGGCCATAAATGATTATGAGTTGTAAATCGTATGGATGCATTCCTATGGTAGTAAAATCCTATTTTTTTCGAAGTATAAAATTTTTATTAGAAGTATAAAAATACTTTTTTTTCCACATAGAAAATTTTTATTTTTTATACAAGTTTTGTAAATTATCAGCAATGAAATTAGGGTTAGGGTTATAATTTGGGGAAAAATTATTATTAGGTCTAGGAGTAGTCATTCAATCAAACCTAAAAATTAAAAGATTCAATTTTTAGCAGATCGTGATTAATTAATTAATTAAAAATTCAAATAAACGTTAAAATTGATTCAATTGAGAAATGTACCTGAAGTTGAATTGCAGTTATTAAGTATTGAGTTTCAATTTGGGGATTTTTAAAATAAGCCCTAAATCGATCATCCAACAAGAAAAGGTAATACTGGGGTGTTTGTTTCAGACTTTAAGTTAGCCTGCTTATTTTTTATTTGGTTTTGGGCTTATGTTCATAAGCTCAGTTTTTGTGGCTTATTTCGGCTAATGGTATGTTTGGTGTAATGGGCTAGAGCTCAGCTAAAAGTTGATAGCTTATATTATTTTTTTTTTATCATTCCTTTGTGATTGATTTCCTTATCGAGTTTTTTTCATGATTTGATGATCAGGATCTATAGGGTTGTTGTTTTCGATTTAGGGTTTGCTTCTTTGTCATTTTCTCTTTTTTTTTGTCTTTTTCCAATTAAATTTTCAATAAAAAACCTAATCCTAATTCCTTTCAAATCCAAAACCCTAACCCTTCGTTTTTATGTTTTTTTGCTGTGATTTTTCAAATTGGTGATATCTTCTTTGTTTTGATTCAAATGGGTTCTAAGAGAACTAAGGAGGATGATGTGCTGAAGATCTCCACGTCCGTGTTCGTGACTAATTTTCCTGAGCAAGCGAGTGCTAAGGATCTATGGAATGCGTGTAAACAATATGGGCATGTGGTTGATGCGTTTATTCCTAACAAAAGATCAAAGGCTGGTAAGAGATTCGGATTTGTGCGTTTTATTAAAGTTTTTGATGTGGAGCGTTTGGTTGGTAATTTATGTACGGTGTGGATTGGTAGACATAGAATTCATGCTAATGCTGCTAGATTCCATAGGCCTAAGGGTTCTACTAGCAGTCATCAACCTGCTATGAAAGGAAAGATCAGAGACTCATCAATTGGGAATACTAAGGACAATGGGCATAGGGATGATGTAAGTTCCTATGCGAATGTGGTAAAAAATCAGAGCCAAGGGAATGGGGAGAATGATAGCAAGCCAGTGTTGGTTTTAGATGATTCTTGCGTAAACACACAGGATTACTCATGTTGTTTAAATGGGAAGGTGAAGGAGGTTGGAGTGTTAGAAAATCTAAAAGTGGCATTGGGGAATGAAGGCTTCACCGATATTGATTTAAGATACATGGGTGGTTTGTGGGTTATGATTGCTTTTGACTCGGTGGAGGCAAAGGAGAAGTTTTTGTTATCTACAGGAGTATGTTCGTGGTTCTCTCAGCTAATCCAAGCGTCTAGTGAATTCATTACTGATGAACGAGTTACTATGGTGGAAATTGAGGGTATTCCTTTAAAAGTGTGGAATGAAAATACTTTTATTCGAATTGCATCAAAGTGGGGAACCTTGTTAAATGTGGAGAACTTGGAGAAAGAAAATTACCATTGCAAAAGACTTTGTGTTCTCACTAAGAGTATGTCTCACATATTTGAATCATTTAAAATTAATTATAAAGGTAAGACGCATTGGGTGCGAGCCATAGAGATTCCGGGTTGGACTCCAGATTTGGATGATCAAAATGATGAGGAAAGTGACTCAGAAGATGAAGAATGTGAAGAAGTTTTTAAGAAGGATTTCGGTGAGAGTGATGAGGAGGTACAAGGGGAAAATGATGTTAGTAGGGTATCTGATACAGAGGTTGAGGAGGAGAATCCAAAATCCAAGGATGGTGTTGTTTCTAGTGAGCAAAATGGTAAACAATCAGAAGACCCGTTTAATATTTATTCTCTCCTTAATAAAGATAAGATGAAGAATAATAAGGAGGCGAGCACAAAAGAGAGTTTGGAGTACCCTCCTGGTTTTACACCAAGAGAGAATGATGTTGAAAATGTTGAGATGGATAATCAGAAGGATAATTGTGATGGTGAATTCGGGAATGTAAACAATATTTCTGATGAAGTGAATTTTAGCTCGGGGTTTAACACGTACAAAAAAGCAGGTGGGGAATCTATGGACTCGGATCATTGTAGAGAGTCTGAAGGTTCTCGGAAAGGTGGTTCTATATTAATGTTGATGGATGAATTGGTTAAGGTGGGACAAACTATGGGGTATAATATGGACGGGTGTATGAAGAATATTGAAGAGATCATTGAATCGCAAGGAGTGGATGGTGTTTTCCGATGAATATGTTGTCTTTAAATATCCAAGGTCTTAACCCAAAGGCTAAAAAAGATTGGGTAAAGGAGTTGTGTGTCTCTAACAAGGTGAATTTTCTTACGTTGCAAGAAACTAAAATGGAGTCTATTGATTTGTTTGAAATCAAAAGATGCTGGGGTAACTTTGCGTTTGATTATGTGCATAGTGCCTCGGTTGGTAAATCAGGTGGGATTTTATGTGTTTGGGATCCTAATGCGTTTAAGAAACTAAATTCAACGGTTTCAGATTATTTTGTTATGATTCAAGGAAATTGGGTGTCTAATGGCAAATTACTTCTTATTATTTCGGTGTATGCCCCGCAAGAGTTGTCAGAAAAGAAAAGTCTATGGGATTATTTATGTCACGTCATTGATAATTGGAAAGGTTCAGTGATTATCATGGGTGATTTTAATGAGGTCCGTAATAAAAATGAGAGATTTGGAACTATTTTCAACGTGCATGGGGCGAATGCTTTTAACTCTTTTATCTCAATGGCGAATTTAGAGGAGGTTCCACTTGGTGGATGTTCTTTTACATGGTGTCACAGATCTGCTTCAAAGATGAGTAAGCTTGATAGATTCCTCATGTCCGAAAGCTTACTGAGTGAGTGTCCTAATTTATCAGCCATCACCCTAGATAGATTTTTATCAGACCACCGTCCTATATTATTACGTGAATCTACTCATGACTATGGACCTATTCCGTTTCGGTTTTTTCATTATTGGCTGGAAATGGAGGGTTTTGAGAACTTTGTTAATGAGGTGTGGCGTGAAGCTCCGGTAGATAATTCTAATGCTATGATCAACATGATGAACAAGTTGAAATATCTAAAAAAGAAGATACGTGTTTGGAATGGCATGAGACAAAGTCCGAAAACTCGAAAACATGTGCTGAAACAGGAGCTCGCTGATTTGGAGATGATCATTGACAAAGGAGATGCGTCGTCTGATACTTTGCATAAACGTGCGGAGGTTGTAAAATCGATTCAAGAGGTGGATAAATTGTGTGCAATGGAGGCGTCTCAAAAAGCAAAAATCAAATGGGCAATTGAAGGCGACGAGAACTCAAAATATTACCATGGTATTCTTAATAAGAAACGAAACCAACTTTCTATACGAGGGGTTCTGGTGGAAGGAGATTGGGTGGAAAATCCTAATATGGTTAAAAATGAGTTCCTTAATCATTTCAAGAATCGTTTTGATAGACCTAAATCTGTTCGGCCGATGCTTAATATGGAGTTTCCTCATCATCTGAATTCAATGCAACAACTGGATTTGGAAGCCGAAGTGTCAAATGAAGAGATTAAAAAGGCGGTTTGGGATTGTGGTGTTGATAAATCTCCGGGGCCGGATGGATTCACATTTGGTTTTTATAAAAGGTTTTGGAGTTTAATAGAAAAAGATGTGTTGGCGGCGGTGAAATATTTCTTTCATTACAGTCGCATTCCAAAAGGGTGTAATTCATCTTTCATAGCGTTGATTCCGAAGACTCCCGAAGCAAAAATGGTGAAGGATTTCAGACCGATTAGTCTTATTGGGAGCCTTTATAAAATAATTGCCAAAATTTTGGCTAATCGTCTTGTGGTGGTGCTTGGAGATATTGTTAATGAGGTGCAATCGGCTTTTGTTGCGGATAGGCAAATTCTTGACGGACCATTTATACTTAATGAGGTTTTGCAGTGGTGTAAGTTGAAGAAAAAACATTCATTTATTCTAAAAATTGACTTTGAAAAGGCTTATGATTCTGTTCGGTGGGATTACCTTGATGATGTCTTAAGAAAATTTGGTTTTGGTGAAAAATGGTGTGGTTGGATTCAAGAATGTCTTCGATCTTCTTGGGGATCGGTTTTAGTGAATGGAAGCCCTACGGAGGAATTTCAGTTTTTTAAGGGCCTTAAACAAGGTGATCCTCTTTCTCCGTTTATTTTTATTTTGGTTATGGAGAGTCTTCACATTTCTTTTAAAAGAGTTGTGGATGCGGGCATGTTTAATGGCATTGTGCTTAATTCGGTTATGCATCTTTCTCATATGTTCTATGCGGACGATGCGGTGTTTATGGGGCAATGGAGTACTAAGAATATTGATACGATTATATATGTGTTGAAATGTTTTCATCGTGCTTCAGGTCTTAGTATTAATTTAAGCAAGAGTAAGTTATTGGGTGTTGTGGTGAGTGAAGATAGGGTGGTGCAAGCTGCAAATAGAATTGGTTGTGGTGTCCTTAAGGCTCCTTTTGCTTATTTAGGTTCGAAAGTTGGGGGAAATATGTCTCGGATTAAATCTTGGGATGAGATTGTGGATAAAATGGTAGATCGTCTTTCAAAATGGAAGATGAAAACATTATCGATAGGTGGTCGTTTAACCCTTCTCAAGGCGGTTCTAGGATCCATGCCTATTTATCATATGTCTATATTCAAGGTGCCAATGAAAGTCCTTCAACGCATGGAATCAATTCGAAGTCGGTTTTTTAGTGGTGTCGATTTAAATAGTAAAAAATCGATATGGGTGAAATGGAGTAAGGTTTTGTGTTCTAAAGAGAAAGGTGGCCTTGGTGTTTCTAGTTTATATGCGCTTAATAGAGCTCTTATGTGTAAATGGGTTTGGCGGTTTACAACTCAAAAGAACTTGTTATGGACTAGGGTTATTAAAGCTATTCATGGCGAAGATGGGAAAAATGGTAGCGGATTCAAGGTTGGTTACAAGTCCATTTGGCGAAGCATTCTCCAGGAGGTGGAAACATTGAAGATAAAAGGTATACACTTAAATAATTTTATGCAGAAAAAGCTTGGCAATGGTGCGGATACTTATTTTTGGGAGGATTTGTGGCATGGAGACATGGTTTTGAAACAAAGATATCCTAGGCTTTATGCGCTGGAAGTGAAGAAGACTGTCGATGTGGCTTCTAAACTGTCACAGGAGAACTTGACCTGGTCTTTTCGTCGTGCTCCTAGAAGCGGAGTGGAACAAGATCAGTTGACGGATTTGACGACTTACGTGGAAGGTGTTGTTCTTGGTGTCACGCCTGATAGGTGGTATTGGACGCTTGATGGTTCGGGTGAGTTCTCGGTAGCTTCGGCTAGAAAGGTTATTGATGATAACAGGTTTCCGGAAGTGTCTACTCAAACTCGATGGATAAAAGCGGTGCCAATCAAGGTTAACATTCATGCGTGGAAGGTGAGAATGGATTGTTTGCCTACCCGTCTTAATATATCCCGGAGAGGTATAGATATTCCGTCTATTCTTTGTCCCGTTTGTGGTAGCGTCACGGAATCGTCAAGTCATTTATTTTTTGATTGCCTTGTTGCGAAAGATAATTTTCGCAAGATTTGCCGTTGGTGGGAGGTGGATTTCATGGAAGTGCATACGTTCGATGAATGGGTTTCTTGGATCGTAAATCTTCGGATTCCTATCAAGCATAAAAGGTTGTTAGAAGGGGTGTGTTTTGGGTTGTGGTGGCTAATTTGGGCTTATCGTAATAAGTGTGTCTTTGGTGTGGTTTCTCCTTCTAAGGCGGTTATTTTTGATGATGTTGTGTCGTATTCTTTTTATTGGAGTCGGTTTAGATGTAATGTGTCGTTTAGTTGGGTTGATTGGCTAAAAAATCCTCATCTTGTAACTTTGTAATTCTTCTAGCTTGTTGCTAGTTTTTTAATAAAGTGCTGTTAAAAAAAATGTTTTAACAGTGTATCCGTTTTACTCTTTTTTTTTTAAATCGTAAACTAGTTAACTTGTTCGTAAGCTGTTTCTAATTGACTTGGTAAAAGTTTGAAAGAAGCTAAGTATATATAAGCCGAATCTAAAATAAGATAAAAACGATACTCAATATCGTATAAACAGATTGAAAAAAAGTATAATGTAAACAGCTACACCTCATATGATATATGACGGTCGAGAAACCGATTCTCAACTAAAATATAAAAAATTGAGTGAATTGTGGATATATTTCTGCTTGCATTATATTATTTTCATGAGATTAATTAAACAAGTGACCATACTTGAAGCATGCAATGGAACATGCCTTTCATATGGGAAGTTTCATATACTAACATTAGATTTTCTCTAAAAACTATAATGCATTTAATATATACTAGTTGGATACTCGCGCATAGCAGCGGTGATAATTTCATTTTTACCTAAATCTTCCGGCAATTCTCTACCCGCTAAGTGAATTTGTTTAACAACACTTCGAATATATACGTGTCTGTTGTATGTGTTTGTTTGGGTTTCCCGTAGCTTTCCCGCAACACCATATTAACATCAACATTCTCGCATGTAAAAAGATTCTCACGGTCTCTTACCAATTAAACACTCTCTTCAAATGTATATAATTTTTACAAAACAATTTTGTATTCAAATTAAAGGCTAAAGTTGTAAAAAATTTAAATCAAAATAAAATAAACCCACTAAAAATGTAAAAATCTAAAAATTTATAAAAATATATCAAAATAGATGTTGAATTATAGAGAACAAAATTTTAAAAAATATGGTGAAATTATATTATAAAAAAATTAATAGATAAAATGTTATTTAAATTTTAAAATAAAGATGATTTTTTTAATTAAGAGGTGACACATGTCACTCTATAATGTATTCCTTTAAAATTAGATGGATGGTCAAGATTGCACCTCCTTATCTTAATTTTTTATGGACCCCACAACTTAAATGCTTTATATAATGCGAAATTTACCGAAACAACCAAATGAGAAATGTGTTTTCTTGCAGTAACCGTCCTTGTATTTTTTTATAAATTAAAAATTAAATTAAAAATAAAAAATTTAATAAAAAAAAGGCAAAAAAATAAAAAAAAAAAAAAAAATTAATAAAAATATTAAAGCCATTTATATATAATTTAACAATTTATGTCCTGTATAATTTAAATATATAATTTAATTTAGTCAAGAACATTTAATGATTGTCATTTATACAATTAAAAGTTTTACAATGATCAAATTCAGAATTATAACAAATTCCTTACCATTTTGTTCCCTAAAATACATTTTCATTTGGTTCCCTAAAATACATTTTCAGTTTCAACATTTTTGTTTCCTTAACAGTTTAAATCATCAGAAGACCACCACAATGAAAACTTGACAACATCTTTGGTCTCATATTCAAAAATCTAATCAAATCCTGCAAAACATAATTAGACATAATTATAATATAATTAGACTACAATTAATGTAGTAAACTTTCTATAATGAATTTTTTGTTTTCAACAATTTGTTGAATATTTCAATAACATTTAATGATTGCCATTTATATATAATTTAGCCATTTATGTCCAGTATAATTTAAATATACAATTTAATTTAATCAAGAACATTTAATGATTGTCATTTATACAATTAAAAGTATCGATCAAATTCAAAATTATAACAAATTACACTTATCAACGTCGGCGAAGATTCCGGCAATATAGACGGCAGTTACAACAGCGGTTCTACAAAAATCTACAAGATAAACTTTATTACAAAATTTACAAAATAACCATTTATACAATATTACGACTTTAAGAATATATCATTCTGATTTACGGCAACGGTGACCATGTGTATTACAGATCTATAAACAAAACCTTCAAAACATAAATAATAGTCATAGATATATTATAAAAATCAAAAAATACCCCATATATTAAAAACATCTTTTGATGGCCGTGAGTTTTGGCGGTCTCTTTTATGTGGTGGTTGGGCTCATGGCGGAGTGGTGGTTTCAATGGTGCTTCTCTTTTTTTGGCAAGTTTGATTTTTCCAGCGAGTTTGATGACGACGGCGGTTTGGTGACGATGACGGTGGCGAGGAGGGATGGTGGTGGAGGAGGGTTCCAGTTTTGCCTAGTCATAGGGTAGTGGCGGCGGTTAGGGTGTGTTTAATAGGCTAAGAGAGATAAACAGGATAGGTATTGAGATAGAGAGAGAGATAAGAGGATATGTGTGATTTTTTATTTTGATATGTGATGGTTCGGTGTGTGTGAGGTTTATATATGAGCAAAGATGACAAAAAGATACCAAAAATATGCCAAAAAGATTCCTAATTTCTACCTTTCAAGAATGGGTAGAATTTTCATTATAAAGTAGTATAGATATTTTGATATTAATTCATATTTTTATTTATAATATATCATTAAATACCATTTTCTCTCTCATACATTAAATTCAAATCCAAATCCTAAACCAAATTCAAATTCAAATCCTAAATCATAAACCCATCTACAAACCAAACGGGCCCTTAGCGAAGTCTTAGATTAGTTCTAGCTAAGATTAGGACTCGACATCTAGCTTAGTGTCGGAAACGAAAGTAAGTGACGTGTAAACGGTTTTCTCGGCCTAAAGGGAGCTTGTTGACATAGTGAAATCTCGAGTGGAGTACTCGGGGAGTAGAGTAGGGCGAAGAGGTGCTTCGTAGCCGAACCACTATAAATCTTGGTGTCTTGGTTTGATCGTTTTTTCCTTATCTCTTTATATTGTTATTGTTTATTTAGTTCATTACATTAGATAGTTTACTTGTGATTCATATTATTGATTGATTGACATACAACTCGAATCAAACCATTTTATAAGCAAAGTTTTAAAATGGATAATTAATCGGTAAACTATTCAACCCCCCTTTCTAGTTTCATACAATTGGTATCAGGAGCCAAGATTACTCAAGATTTTTAAAATATACTGTATTTTAAAGCTTGGATCGATCTATGAATTCCGAAAAATATTTAGAAGGGCAATCCATGCAAAGACCACCACTTTTTGAAAGTGATAGTTTTATTTATTGATAAATGATTCGAGACTATCGTTTAAATCAAAAAGATCTAGATCTTTGGATGTTATTACCAATGGTGAGTTTTAAACCTATTGTACAATCCGGAAAACAAATTAGATGAGGTTATCCCATTTTGAAAAAAATAAACTGATATTCAAAAAGAGACTTGCGAAAAATAATGAAGCCCAAATGGTTATTTACAATGCTTTGCCAAGAAAATTATATGAAAGAATTTTCATGTGTAACACGGCAAAAGAAATTTGGAAAACCTTTTTAATCACCCATCAAGGTAATAGCCAAGTCAAAGATAATAAGATCGACTTTTTTGTTCAACAATATGAACAATTCGTCATTTCCGAAGACGAATCTATCGATAGTACTTTTGCTAAATTTAATACTATTATTACTAATCTTAATGCTCTTGATGAAGGTTATTCTAGTAAGAACTACGTAAGGAAGTTTCTTAGGGCTCTACATCCTAAATGGAGAGCAAAGGTCACGGCGATTGAAGAGTCGAAAGACTTAACGTCACTATCTCTTGATGAACTTATCGGGAACCTCAAAGTTCACGAATTGATCATCAAGAAAGATTCCGAAATAGTCAAATTAAAAGTTGAAAGGAAATCTAGTGCTTTAAAGTAGAATGAAAAACTCAAAGATGAATCTACTAGATTAAACAAATTTGAAAAGAGTACACATTGCTTAAATGAAATTTTAAGTAATCAAAAACCCCCCAGTGATAAATTAGGTTTAGGGTTTAATTCATTTGAAGCATCATCTGGTAGAACTAAGGAAATAAAATTTGTAACAGCTCAGAAAAAGGCGTATTCTGATGGAGGTCCCATAAATATGGGCGGCCCCCTAAATGATCAGGCGGCCCCCAAAATAATTATGGGACCGCCACCAGCAACGCTTGGATCTGAGAAAACTGTGTCTTTTCAAAAATCCAAAACACGTAATTGTAAACAAAGCCAAAGTTCCCGTTAGAGATAATGAAATTAAACAATTTATAAGCCATTGCCAAAACCCGGATTTGGATTTTCGAAACCAAACTTTAGGTCAAAAACTCCACCTCCTAGAAAAGTTAATAATAATTATCCTCGTTTTAAAACACCGCAACCAAGAAGACATGTTGGTCGACAAAACCAACTTCATGGCTTTCCCGTAACTTGGAATAACTTTCCACGTCAAGGTTACATGCCATGGGAAATGTGTCTTCCATTCTCACATCCCAACCAATTGCATCAAATGCAAGGGATGTTTGGCACTAACAACTTTGGATCCATGAGATATTGGGGACCAAATGTTTAAGTTATTGTCTTATATAAATAGATATGCCTTGGAGTCGACTTGGAGCCTGACGAACGAATTAAGGATAGCGGATGCTCCAAACATATGACAGGCAACCGAAAGCTATTCTCCACTTACAAGGCATACAATAGAGGTAACATCATTTTTGGTAGTAATCTTCGCGGTAACATCATTGGCAAAGGTATGATTTCTAATGACTTCCTCAAAATAGACAATGCAGAACATGTTGATAACTTAGGATTTAATTTGCTAAGTATAGGACAAATATGTGACAATAGGTGTAGAGTAACTTTCTCTGAACATGATAGTGAAATCACTATGGACGGTAAAGTCATAGGTAGAGGTATTAGGAAGAAAGGCTTATATGTGATGAAATTAGGAAATAAGCCAAAGGATCAAATTTGTCTAACAACGATTGATGAAAATTCCACCTTGTAACATAGGAGATTAGGATACGCAAATATGCGTCTCATTCAATAGTTGGCCTCTAAGGAATTAGTTAGAAACCTACCTAAGCTTAAGTTTGATCAACATTTTTGTGATGCTTGTAAAATGGGAAATGGGAAAAAAAGCTCTGATACCACTTGTTGATCCCAATCCTTGATCGATTCCTTAGCTTGTCTAAGGTTAAATTACCTTGGATAAATCCAAAATAACTTGTTGTAGAAACTTTGTATGTATATTAAAGTGTATGCATAATCTACACCTCAATATCTAGAAGTATTATGAATAAAACAGTAAACTGTGATGCAGTAGAATGAACAATGAATATAACTAAACACTTTAATATTATTAGATCAATAATACGAGTACTCTTCACTAGTACTAGGGTTTTACAACATTGAAGCTTTTCTAAATTGACTTGACAACTATGAAAACTTGTATATCAACTAATGCCTTAGAGCCTCCTTTTATAGACTAAGGAGTCATAGTCGACTTACAACATATACTAAAGATAAACATAAACTTATAGAATATTCTGATACAATCTATTCTATAATTATCTTCTAATCTTCATCTCCAAGTAATCCTTATCTTCTGGCAATCCTTAACTTTTGACATCTCTGACTTCCTTTAATAGTATTAATCTTCTCTGGTAGTACTAAGTCTTCTAGCAGTATTAAGTTAGTACTGGCAGTACTAACTTTCTTCTGGCAGTACTAACCAGTTAGTACTGGTAGTTATATGCTGAGCAGTACTAAGTTCTTGAACTAAAAGTTAAAGATTTATTCCCAACAATCCTCCCCTAAACTTGTGATTTATCTTCAAATCTCAAGTTTCTTCTTAATCAAATCTTCTAGTCTGCACTGTTAAGGATGCTTCCAAACACTCTTCTACTATAGTACTTGTGACTTGACAAACCTGATGAGCTCATAACCCATTTCACTTTGATGATCTACTTCAAGCCTTCTACTTAACATTTTTGACAGAGTATCTTGTGACAAAGGATATTTCTTTTCAACCATCATGTGAATCACTAAACCATTATCCATTAAAAGCATATGAATTCCACCAAAATTATGTAACTTCCAGTTTATCAGATTCCAGTCTTGTTGATTTCTCCATATTTCATAACCTTCTAGACTTGCTGTCTGAAATCTATCCTTGACCAATCTGTACAATTCCAGCACATCTTGCCTATCAAAATCATAAAGCATTGCACTAAATATCTTGTTATGTTTAACACTTCCATTTGCTCTTTTGATTTGATAATAGTATTGATTATTTGTTAGAATCTATGTCTCCCAGTCAACTATTAGATACTTTGTTGCTAATGATTCAACATCAAGACTTTCTTCTTCAGGAATAATGTTCAAGTAAACTTGAAGTTCTTCTTTCTTAGCATCATCTTCTAACTTCTATTTCTTAGAACTTTCTCCACTAAGAGTTTCTTTTTCTCTTTTCCTAGCAAGTGATTTCTTTCTTCTTCCTCCAGTTTTCTTTTCACTACCTTTTTCCTTTTCAGAATCCATGGGTACAAAAGTTTGAATTTGGTCTCGTACTTTTTCAAATATAGGTCTTATTTCTTCATAACTCATTCCCTTGAAGTGACTCATCTTGTATCCACCTTGATTCTTCAGATACATGCACATGTTCTTCCTGACTTCAGCTACAGAAAAAGGTCTATTCTGAAGAGCATGGTATCTTAACACAGAAGGATCACTCCAATCAATATCATGAACTTCTTTAGCTAGAACTTCTTCTCTTTTATCCAACTTCTTTTGCAATTCTAAAGCTGTTTCTAAGTCAATCCTTTCTTGTTCTTGTTTTGCCTTAAATCTAGCTTCTTGTTCAGCATTGAATCTAGCTTGTTCTTCCTCAAACACCTTCTTAGCTAATTCTTCATCAATGCTCATTTAAACTTGAACCCTTTTCTTGATTTTCTTTGGTGGCTCAGATTTTTGCATAATGGCTTTTCCTTTATCATTTGCTTTTGATGCACTCCTCCTAATATAGACTAGTGTTTCAGCACCACTAATGTCTTCAGCAGTAGAAACTCTTGGAGGGCTAACAGTACTAATGGAAGTGGTAAATCCTTCAGTAGTACTAATATCAAAATCATATTCCATATCTTGCTGATGTTGTACCAATAAGATTGTAGGATCTGTATCAATATCAGAGATCTTCCTCCCTTGTTTGGGAGAATCCTCTGCAGCATCTTCATCCTCAGAAATAACAATCATATCCCTTCTCCTAGCTTTGCCTGTCTTGACATTTTTCTCTAACTTTTTCACTCTTAAGATGAGTCTTGTAAGTGCAGTACTATAAGTCTTTTTTGGCTACTGCAAGTCCTTCTCCAAAACTTTAATTCTGTCTGTTAACTTAGTAACCAAATCCATCAATTCATGTTGTTGCATACTGCCCTCATCACGTCCAAGTGAGTGAACACTATGGAGAGGTGATTCATGGGGCATTGGAGCAGGCTCCTCAGTAGGTGTGATGGGTGGTTGTGAGGTGGATGGGGCACTGATTGATGTGTGATGGGATGATAAGGATGGTGAAGATGTTATTTTGGAAGGGGATGTCTCAGGAGTGGTTTGGATAGATGGTTCTTCACCCTGATGCTGAACTAGCATTGTGTCAAACAATGGAGTAATCACCCTAGAAAATCCCTTGGAGACTCTCTTCATGTTGCTGAACAGTTTGTGTGTAAGGGAAGGAGTAGGATAGGTTCTTGTATGGGGGAAAAGAAGTCTTTGGTGTTTGTTCAAAAAGATTTGGATAAATCGAGGATACATCAAAAACTTGTGTGTGCTATCCAAATTCTTTACCATGGCATCAAAAATAAAATTTGAAAAGTTAAAAGTCTTATGTGTTGCCAGGCATATGATAGCAGTAGCTATGTTGCTACTAAATTGCTCCCAAGCAGTCTTCTTAGGACTCAAGCAGTGGAGTATGGTATGAATGAAGAACTTCCACTGTGGGGAAAAGTGTCCCTTTTGAAAAGTAAGACTATCAGAAGTAGTTACATACCTCATAAGAACCAATTGCTCAAAGATTTTTGCAGTGGGGAGAGAAGGAATGCCTTCATAATCTTTAAGCTTGAGATGCCTTCTAATGGAGACCTCTGAAACTGTTATCTTAACCTTTCTATCAATGGTTACTGTAATACCCAATACTCCATCATCAATTGTGCATAAAGCAGCAGTTTGCCAAAATTGTTCAATAAGAGAAGTATAAATGGTTGGACTTGCAGTGAGGGCATAATAGATGTGACTTGCAGAGAGAAAATCAATGATTTCATGAAACCCCTCACTTCCTTTTGACTTCTCTAAGTATGCAACCATGTTGTGCTTATCGCAAAATTCTAAATTCACAATTAGATGAAGATAAAGTTAATTAAGGTTTTGGGATATGATCGTGGGAGAGAGTATAAGTGTTTTGTAGAGGGAATTGAGATATGAGAGAGTTTTTAATTGGACCGACTGAAAAAGATTTGTACTTATCTTGAAGAAATCTTATGTTTATATAGAAAGATCATGAATTCTCTAATTAGTCAAACCTATAGACGAAGTTGTTGGCGGAAATTTTGCAATGGCTATAATTAGTGAATGAAATTCGGTTATAGCTCAAACAGTACTAACGGTCACCTAGCAGTACTAATATTAGCCTAGCAGTACTAACTCTAAGCCCAACAGTACCAAAATATGACTATCAGTACTAAGTAATCCCCAGCAGTACTAACATTGAGATACCAGTATTAACCTCAATTTCGTCCAAAGAGAATTTCCATCACCAAATATTGACTCTCACAATCTCTCTTTCTGTTTTTATGCTCACACAATATCTCTCAATTCTTTTTGCTCACCAATTCACTCTTTCTATTTTTATCACACAACTCTCTTTCTGTTTTTCAGCTCACTTAATCTCTCTATTCGTTTTCTCACAAATTCAGACAATTTTGTACAATTTGCCATCAATTCCAATAGTTTCAGACTGTCCTCCCCACTTCCAAGTGTGTAACCTCTTGAGAGAGGTGGATCATTGGACTATTTAGATGTAGTCTCAAACCTAGTTTGAGCATCTACACCCCCAATATGGTATCTTGGCACCTGGGACCACTACCTGAACCAGTTCCCTAAGGACTTGATCCATTAAGTGTTGCTATGGAATGGAACTTATTGATGTTACCACTATCCTGCTCTGCTTCTAAGCTAGAAGCAATAGTGGCAGCCCTTACCATTCTGTCACCCAACTCCTTATGGACATCCTCGTCACCAACCTTTACAGGGGGACCACTAGACTGGTGTATCTTGGTATCCCGACCTCTTTTGACATGCCTAGATGATTTTGATTCTTTTTAAACAACTTTTGATATTACATGTCCTTTCATCCATGCTTGACTGCATATTGACATAAGTAGCCTCCCCTCAAACAATACTTCAGAGGTGAATCAATCAACATTAGGTATTCAATATGCTTTACCTATAAG
>BQNB010095462.1:0-25863 GCA_026074375.1 Tanacetum coccineum
GTACTTTTATGAAAAGACGACCCGAAGAGTGCTATGATCTCATCGAGAATATGACCGCCCATCACTATGATTGGGATACTTCCGCTCATCAGAATAAGTCATCGAGTTTTATCACTTCTTCTAATCCGGAAATAGCAGCCTTTAAGCTTAAAATGGAAGAAATGAATAGGAACTTAACTAAAATGCTTCAAACAAACCAACAAGTTAATGCCGTAACACCGAGTTGCGAGACTTATGGTGGTCCTCATTCTTACAATGATTGTCCAGCCACCGTTGGCCAAACTCAGAACGTATATGCTGTGGGAGCCTACAATCAAGGTGGTAATTCCTACCAACCTCAAGGTAACCGCAATCTGCTTAGCTATCGTTCGGACAATTATCTCGGACCACCAGGGTTTAATGTGAATCAAAATCAAAACTACCAAAATAGGAATCAAGGAAACAACCAAGGAAACAACCAAGGAAACAATCAAGGAAACAATTATCAGGGGAATAACCAAGGAAGAAACCAATTCTTCCAAGGAGCTAGTCGTGTTCAAAACCCGCAACCGGCTTATCAAGCCCCGCCTTACCAAGCTCCGGTTCATCAAGCTCCGATTCCTCAACCGCAAGTTGAGAAGACTAATGAATTCAAAACCTACATGGACGCGAATGATGCCATTTTGAAAAATATGCAAACCGCTTCATCCTCGGGTTCGGGAACACTTCCAAGTAACACCGTTACTAACCCGAGGGAAGATTTGAAGGGTATTACCACCCGAAGTGGTGTTGCTTATCAAGGACCCACGATTCCTACTACTTCTTCTTCTCCTCCTAAAGTAGTGGAACGTGAAACTGAGGTGACAAAGGACATGGTGCCTCCTACTAATAACGGAAGTACCGAAGACGTCCAACCTCTGGTTGTCCAAGTTCAACCTCAAGTACCAAATTCTGAGCCCGTTGTTGCTCCCGTTAGTCCTCCAAATCCTAACCTGAAACCATCAATTCCATATCCGTCTAGACTTAATGACCAAAAGATCTACGAAAAAGCTAACAATCAAATTGATAAATTTTACCAAATCTTTCAAGATTTGCATTTCGATATTAGCTTCGCGGATGATTTAATTCTCATGAATAAATTTGCTTCAACACTTAAGAGTTTAATTAGCAACAAAGAAAAATTGTTTGAATTGGCAAGAACACCGTTGAATGAGCATTATTCGGCGGTCCTCCTCAAAAAGTTACCCGAAAAACTTGGAGACCCCGACAAATTTCTCATACTGTGTGATTTTCCCAGAATGGATGAGTGCTTAGCCTTGGCCGATCTTGGCGCTAGCATTAATATCATGCCATTATCCGTGTGGAAAAAGCTTTCTCTTCCGGAGCTCACTCCTACTTGTATGACTCTTAAACTTGCGGACCGTTCGATCTCCCAACTGATCGGAATCGCTGAAGATGTCTATGTAAAAGTAGGAAAGTTCCAGTTCTCGGCCGACTTTGTAGTCGTAGACTTTGATGCCGATCCTCGAGTTCCTCTAATTCTCAGGAGATCCTTCTTAAAGACCGGACGTGCCTTGATTGATGTTTACGAAGGAGAATTAACTATTCGTGTTGGAAAAGAAGCCGTAACATTCTATCTTGATCAAACTTCGAGATACTCCTCTAATTATGATGATAATTCGGTTAACCGAATCGACGTAATTGATATGGCTTATGAGGAGTATTCTCAAGAAGTTCTCGGTATCTCCGATGTGATCGCGAGTGGCAATCCCACTCCTTATTATGACCTGATCATTTCTACCTCTTCTCCGACCCTCACTCCCTTCGGGGATAGTGATTTTCTTCTCGTGGAAGTCGATGCTTTCCTCTCTCTTGAAGATGATCCAACTTTACTGGAAGTTGATCACTCTTATTACGACTCAGAGGGGGACATTCTTCTTCTTGAAGCATTTCTTAATGATGATCCATCATTACCCCCTCCCATTTAAGGAATGTATTTGCCTTAAATTCGAAAAGAACTTAAAATTTATAGAGCTAAAATGATAAATATTCAATTGATGAACCTCCCGAGGTCGAACTCAAGGACTTACCTCCTCATCTTGAGTACGCATTTTTGGAGGGTGACGACAAGTTGCCCGTCATAATTGCTAAAGACTTGAGTGTCGAGGAAAAAGCCGCTCTCATAAAGGTTTTGAAGTTACACAAGCGAGCCATCGCTTGGAAACTCTCCAACATTAAGGGTATTTCCCGTAATTTGTACTCACAAACAGGAATTTTTTATTATTTTCCTTATGGAAGAGGACTACAAACCGACGGTTCAACACCAAAGACGGGTGAATCCAAAAATCCACGATGTCATCAAAAAGGAAGTTGAAAAACTTCTTGACGCCGAATTAATTTATCCGATCTCGGATAGTCCTTAGGTAAGCCCCGTACATTGCGTATCGAAAAAAGGTGGCTTTACCGTTGTTGAAAATGATGAAAACGAGTTAATTCCTACTTGATTGGTTACGGGTTGGCGTGTATGCCCCAAAAAATCAATATTCACTAACCGAAAAGTTAAATGAAAGCCACACCGTAAAGGACCACTTTCCCACTACCGTTTATGGATCAAATGCTCGAGAGATTAGCGGGAAAACGAGTACTAATGTTATATCTCGATGGTTTCTCGTTTACTTTTCCAACTCCCAACGACCCTCATGATCAAGAAAAAATGCCACGATTTACTGTCCTTACGGAATGTTCGCCTACCGTCGCATGCCTTTTGGCTTATGCAATGCACCGGGCACGTTCCAAAGGTGTATGATGGCTATCTTTCATGATATGATCGAAAAAACGATGGAAGTCTTCATGGACGACTTTTCGGTCTTTGGGAATTCATTCGGAAATTGCCTCTCTCGTGTAGACAAGATGCTTCAAAGGTGTGAAGACACCAATCTTTGTCTAAATTAGGAAAAGAGTCATTTCATGGTAATGAAGGCAAATGTCCTTAGGCCATAAGATTTTCGAAAATGGGATTGAAGTTGATAAAGCCAAAGTCGATGTGATTGCTAAGTTACCTCATCCCACCACCATCAAGGGTTTCTACCGACGGTTCATTAAGGATTTCTACCGACGGTTCATTAAGGATTTCTACCGACGGTTCATTAAGGATTTCTACCGGTTTCTACCGACGGTTCATTAAGGATTTCTTCAAAATTTCTCGATCGATGACTCATCTTCTTGAGAAAAATACTCTGTTCATCTTCTCCGATGAATCTATTCATGCTTTTGAAACGTTAAAGAAAAAACTTACCGAAGCTCCAATCTTGATTGCCCCAGACTAGGACTTACCCTTTGAGCTTATGTGCGATGCAAGCGACTTTGCCATAGGTTCAGTCTTGGGGTAACGTCATGAAAAACACTTTAGGCCTATACACTATGCTAGTAAAACAATGAAACAGGCAGAATCGCATTACACCCACGACGGACAAAAAAATGTTAGCGTGGATTAAGTCCTTTGAAAAATATTCCGGTCCTTACCTCCAACTTGAACAAAAGCATAGTGAATACGGATCGACTCTTACTGCCCTCAAAGATCTGTTTGATTAAAAAAAGATTCTAAGGCGAGATTGCTCCGGTGGGTTCTTCCTCCTGTCAAGAGTTCAAACTCAAAGTAATATTGACAAAACAAAAGGAGCCGAGAACTGCTGGCCGATCATCTTTCCCGATTAAGAAAATCCCTTATAAAATGTGCTTACCCAAAGGAGATAAATGAAACGTTTCCTCTCGAGACACTTTAACATGGTGACTTTTTCGTGTGTGAAATCAAGAACCTCGTGGTTGCCGATTTTGCAAATTACCCACCCTAGGAATTTCATTGTTAAAGGATTCCGTCCCAACATAAATAACAAGTTTTTCGAAAGATGTTTAAACACTACTTTGGAATGACCCCTAATTTGTTCAAAATATGTGCGAATCAACAAGTGATCCGGCCGGTGTGTTTTGCAGGCCAAGAAGCTTTGACATCCTCAAATCTTGCCATAGTGACCCCACCGGGGACATTAACGGTGCCAACAACACCGCCAAGAAGGTTTTTAATATAACTCAGGATTTTATTGGCCCACACAGATTTACCAAGATCCCATGACTTGGTCACGACCGAGTGTGACACTTGTCCAGCGTCAAGGGAAAATTTCGCAACGTGAAGAAATTCCATCAACATTCCTCCAAGTTTTTGCGAAATCTTTGACGTGGGGCATCGATTTTCATAGGGCGATCCCGATCTTTCATGAGGGAACAAAAATCTACCGTGGCCTGATGATTACCTTGTCAAAATGGATGAAGCGAAAACGCTCCCAACAACGACGCCCAGTTTGTTTGCAATTTTCTTAAATCTCTCTTCGCCCGATTCGGTGCCCCTCGTGCTATCATAAGTGATCGCGGAACCCATTTTTGCAATGACCAGTTTGAAAAGGTCTAGCTAAATACTAAGTTATCTCACCGTCTCGTCCACCGCAATTCACCCATAACAAGTGGGACAAGTTGAAGGTAATCCAATAGTGTTTTGAGACAATTCCCCTTTGAAAGGACCGTAGGCGAGAACTGTGCCTCTTGGTCGGACAAATTAGATGACGCACTTTGGGCCTTCCGTACTGCTTACAAAACACCCATCGGGTGTACCCCATACAAGCTAGTGTACGGAAAGGCATGTCATCTCTACTGATCAAAGCTCGAGCCAAATAGCCTAGACTGGAACCCATGAAGCATGCAAACATTGACCTGAGACCCGCCCGGTGATGATCACCAAAATTTCAACTTCATTGAATAAATGAACTTCGTGATCATGCCTATGAGAACTCTTTTATCTATAAAGAGAAAACAAAGAGGATCCATGGCTCAAAGATCAAAAACCGGCGTTTTCATCGTCGTGATGATTGCTAGTTTTTAACACCTTCGTATAAAATAATATACATATAGATAAATTAAGGAATCCCCAAGTATCCCTTGGCAATTCCACTCACAAAGATATATATAATTAGAAGTACGTATGTTTGACCCGGGGTAAGGTAAGTCACCCGGGTCGTTTCCCCAAATGACTCTTGCAATGGAAAACCTCGTTTTTAAGTTTTGGATGCCTGATTTGAATAAGAAAAAGAGATAATTTTGATTTAATTATACTACAAAATTAAAGCACAATTTAAACAACTAAATTAACAAATTAAACTAATTACGAAATGTAAAATAAAATGCGACCATTTAGAAAACAAATGCAATTTAAATCTTTAAATATGTAAACTAGAATTCCTAAACCTAATTAATGCTAAAGAAAATATTAAGGAAAAAGAAACATAATTTTTTTTAAAGGGCTTTTCGGATTATTTTATGACTAAATACTATTTAATCTAAATTAAATCTAAAAAATAGAAATTAAATTGATATGAAAACTAAGAAAAAATACTTTTAAAACTAGATTAACTCTAAATACTTAAAAAGAATGAGAAAAAATATTTTAACACTAATTTTTTTTCTATTTAAAAGGTTAAATTAAAAAAACTAAAGGTTTGAAAATTAAATGTTTAAAACTAAATTTGAAAATTAATTTTTAAAAATATAAAACTAAACCAAAAAAATTCTATAAAAAAACTTATTATAAATAGAAAAAATGCATGAAAATTAATTTTTATTCAAAAGCCCTAATTTTTAAATGAGTTATTTTAAACTAATTTAAGTAATTTAAACTAAAAACCTAATTTATTATTTATAAAAACTATTTTTATAAAACTTAAACTAAAAACTGCCAAAACACAAGGGTTAAAAGTGACAATACAGAAAGATAAGGGTAGGCGGTGTAAATTTAGATTTTATACTAAAAACACAAAGTTTGAACTAATGGCAGATTTAGTCCCTTAACCTAGGGACTTAACTAGACTAACACTTAAACTAACAAAGGACTTACTATGAAAATTAAAAGGACTAACTGTGTAACTTTAATCTTAACACAGAAAAAAAACAAAAAAAAAAACCCACTAAAAAATAAAAACAAGCAAGATTGGCCCCTGAAGCAACTAACAACCAACAACCAGCATCCATTTTATAAAATAAACAGCTTATTTAACTTAACTTTTTTTCAGCAACTTTTATAAAAACTTAACTACTAAACTTATTTAAAATAAGCTAAAAAAATAAGCTTATCCAACCCCTCAGCTTATAAGCTCTAGAAGCTTAGAATTCTATCTATCACTAAATCAACAAAGCAACTCAAGGCAAATGACAGATTTATACTACTCAATAAAATGCTACTTAATCAAACTTTTTAGCAAATCACAGCTTATTTATCTCTAATGAAACTTAACAGCTTATTACGAAGAAGAAAAAGGACAATTGTAAAGTAAATAGTGTGTACCTTAGCTTTCCAGCTAGAACAAGAAAGCAACAATAAGCTGTGTGGGCTTATGGCTTAATCCACATAAGCCCTAAATCAAAAACACAACCTAAACTAACCTATAAGCTGTCCAACAGCTCTAAACAAACCCATTGAACACTCAGCTGCCATCCAATTCCAAGAGTGTCAAGCCTTAATAACACACAAAAATATTTTTGTGACAGAAATTAATATGAGAAACAAATTTATACGAAATGAAACTTTTATTAAAACTGGAATAAAGTTCTTACAACTTTGAAACAAAGTTACATAACATGAAAATTACAATTGAAGGAACTTAAAACAAACTGAATCGAAAAGAAATTAATCTACTAAAATAAACTAAGAAATTAACCACTACAAATTATTGCTCTCGAGTGCTGGAATGAGGGGGGTTTTTATACCCCAAGCTTGAGCTAACCTTCTTCTTCTCGATCCTTCTTTTCTCTTTCATCTTGGCCCTCCATCTCTTCTCTCTCCTTGTAAGCCGTAGGATTTAATAGGTGTGTATAACCCGGATCATTGACGTGGCTTGGTGTGTTAGTTATGTGAGGTAAACAATCACACACGTCACATCACCCAATGAGAATCCTTCTTTCAGCCAGGGTGGAATGGGTTTAAGGTTTATTGCAAGTGATGATGGTTAAGGATTGTTGAGAGGGATATTAACCAACCCTAGGGTTAATTATCGTGTGGGAGAGTGGGTTAACGAGACAAGGTTCTTGGTGTTCTTGGTGGATTCGGTGTGTGTGAGTGTGAGTAAATCGTATTTGGGTAAATGAGGGTGAATAGTAACTGTTATTGTGTTATAAGAGTAGCCGGGTTGGTCGGGTTGGGGTTCGGGTTGAATTGGGTTGGGGGTTGGCTTGTGATTGGTTGAGAGGTGGATCCACGGGTTTATTTGACCCGGTCATGACCCGCGCCTCTTTGTAACTATGAGAGAATTGCACATCCGGCCCTTGTGTTTGGCAAGCACAATTCCAAGCTTATAAACAACTTTGGCAAATTGCATATTCAGCCCTTGTGCTTTATAAAACAATGGATTTGTCATTTGGGGTTGACTATGTGTGAAGGCTGAGGCAAAGATTTCCTCTGGACTTCAGGCTTTTGATTTCTTTACCTTCTTGATCAACTCATATCCGTTCTCAGTGTGTCGTTTTTTGTGACTGATATTCTTGCAATATGTGACAATATTCCATACCTCACACAATAAACTCAGATACAAGCATATTTTTTTATGCCATTTTTGAATCCTTTTTGGGTTTATTTGGGTCCGTTTTTAAGCATAAATAGATATGTGTATACTACACTTATCAAAATTCCCCAAACTATACAATTGTGTGTCCTCACCGGCAATATCACATGCCTTATAACCAAATACCTCGAAAATTCCCCAAACTAAACCTTTGAAAAAGTAGCAAAGAGTTTTTGTTTTGAGAGAGATAAGAGATCACAAGTTATAAAACACCCGACTTCCCATTTTCTAAGATTTTTCTCTTTTTATGGATTTTCTTGATTATTAACTACCTAAACTAACGAATTTATTTGTGTTGACATAATGCAATTTTTCATTACCACATTGGTAACTTTATAGGATCATAGAACAAAAAGCACAATTGTAAGCGTCTAAAAGAAAACTTCATCATCCCCATTTTTCACTTTTCCCATGCTAACTTAAAAACAAAGCACCGTTAATTACAAGTCAAGACACAAACACTACTCATAAATATTTAATTGTGTTCTTACCTTTCCTCCCACAAATCTACTTTAGTATCTCAGGATATTAACTAAAGTCATATACCCGAAAGGCTCTTAAGACTTTTGGTTTCGATACTTTTTTGAGGTAATTAGTCGAAGGGGATTGAGATTCTTAGTTTTCTTAAGTGTTTACGTATGGCATTACATGAGGACACGGCAATATCTTAGTATGGGGGATTTTGGTATGTGCTTAATTACACATACCATTTACCTATAAAAACATGCCTAAAATGACCAAAATATGCCAAAAATACATTGTATTTGTGTGTTTTGTGATTTATAATTGTGCAGGTAACGAATATCAACAAAAGGACAAAAATGAAGCCAAAACTGACAAAACCAAGCATAAAGAGCGTGAAAAGTCAAAGTCAAGTCAACCAGTCAAAAAGTCAAAGGCAAAAAGTTAAAGTCAACAAGTGAAAGATCAAAGCTGAGGACATGTGCATCTTATTTGGGCCAACCCGTACCCAAATTAATGGGCCGGGTCAGCCCATTAAGCCTTTACTATAAGACTTTAATGTTTAAAATGGCCCAAGTCTAATACAAATTGTAACCGGCCCAAACTATTAACCTAGGCCCAAACCCTTTTAACAACCGTTAGACTACACCCTTTACCCCTTGTATCGTTAGTCCTTAAGGACTAACATTGCTAGTCCTTAAGGACTAACACTTTTAGCCCCTACACCTTTTTACCTTTACACCAATAGTCCCTCAACCCTTACACCCGTTAGCCCTGTTATCTACCAAAACATATAAAACCCCTTTTCCCGCCACTACTATTCACCATCCCTGTCACACTCATCCTCCTCACCTCGACCTCTGCACCATTAAACAAAATCATCACTTTCCTATATAACCCCACATCACATGGACCAATATCCACCTTGGCAATCCCCTTTAACATCATTCGTCTAAAGAAGAAGACAAAGATTCTATGGCTTGGATGATAAAACTTGGAGAACACACAAAATGGATGGCTGAGATTGATATTCGAGCTCTCTCACATAAGAAACACACTCATAATCCCTCTCACTGAAGAAACACATTGAAGACCCAAGACTTTGTATTTTCTTCTATAAATAGGGACTTTTGTAAACCTTAAGGGGCATCTAGTTTTTAGTCTTTTCAGCTTATATTTAATGTTTTTAGCTTATTATACTTTTTAAAAAGCCTTGTACTGTTTTCTTTAAGTTTAATGAAATCTAAGTTTTTATGTTAATCTGTTTTTAAGGTAATGCATTTTATGTTTTGAAAAATGTTTTATAAGCTCACCAAAGCTCTTTTATATTTCACGTAAGTTGTTTACTTAAACATTATAAGCTTGTCCATAGCTTATAGTGTCTTAAGTCCTTTTTCACTTAAAATCACTCAAAAATCTGTCAAAAGCAATGGAGCATGGTTTATTGTGGATGGTTATGGTTTAGAGCTTCATGGGAAGCATTAGGACTGGTTTTGGGGTGTTAAGTTCTTAACCAAAAGCTAAGGACCACCAATGAGTTCTTAATTTCCATTTTTAGCATTTTACTGTTCATTTGCTTATTTATGCTTATTATCTGTTTATTTACTGTTTATTTCTGCTTATTTACGTTTGTTAATGCTTATTGTTACTTGCTTGTTGATTAAGTCTAATTTGTCTAAAGTTTTCATTATAATTGTCACTTTTTAGTTTAAACTGCTTATTCTTGTTAGCTTATTTTAAGTGCTTATTCTTGAGTTTTAATTGCTTACTTGTCTTTAATTTACCTTATGCTTAATGTGTATGTGCTTTTCATAAGTTTTCAAAGTCTGTCTTAAGCTCAAAATAGTTTTCATTAATTTAAAGGGGTGTTTGGGTTAAGGGGCAAAGTGGGTCAAAAAATGTTTGGGTCACTTAGCCAACTTTTGCAAGCCTTCTTTAAGCTGTATTGATCTGTTTTTAAAGGTTTTTAAGTTTGAAAGTAAGTTTTTAAGTTTTTTCTATAAGGTACTTAAATTTGTGGTTTCAAAATAGTTTGGCATAGCTTATTTGATAAAGCTTTTGAAAATGGTTTTTAAGTGTTGTTTTGGTGTTGTTATTAGTGTCAAAAGGCAGTAGACTAAGTGTTGTTTAATTTACTTTGGTTTTGTAAAAGTTTACTCAAATCTGTCAAGGTTTTGTGTTAGTTTTTCAGTTTAAAAAGTCCACTTTTTCAATCTTATTTTTAAGTTAGTAAAAATCTGTTTTAGGTCTTGTAATTTCTTTCACAAGTAGTTAGTAGTATAAGCTTGATCTGTTTAGGCTTATTTTAGTCTTTAAAGCTTATTTACTTGCTTAAAAATAGGGCTGCAATAAGCCCTTTTGTCTTTTCAAAAAACTTAATAACTCAGCATACACTAAGTGTCACGGCCATTTTCCATAAGCTTTTTCATAGCTTATTTGTATTTCAAACTCCTTTTTCTTTGCTGATTTAGATAGCTTGTTGGACAACCTTTTCAGTGGTATAAGCCACTAAGCCATAAGGATCTATTTCCTAGCTTAAAAATAAACTAGAAAGTGCCCTTTTGGCTGTTTTGTTCTTAGTTTTGGCCAAATAGCTTATTTGCTTTTCTGAGCTTATTAGCTTATTGGATTTGCTTTATTTATGTTTAGACCTACTTATTAGGTTAGTTTTAGGCCCTTTTAGCTTAATTGGCTCAGGTTTGAGCTTATTAAAGCTTATTAGCATAAGTAGTCTAAGGTGTTTAGTTTTCTTTTAAGTTAAATTTGTCTTAATGTTTTTTAAAGCTTTCCCAGCTTATTTGTTAGCTTATTTTTTATTCTTAGTGCTTATTAGGTTTAGACTATAGTCTGTTTTGCTTATTTGCTTTTTTACTTTAGCTTATTAAGCCCCAAAAGCCAAAACAATTTAGACTTAAAGGCATAAAGCTTTTTAAGCCAAAACTGGTACTTTTGTTAGCTTATTTTCGTGCTTATTTGTGGTTTATATAAAAAGTCATTTTTCAAAAGTTGCATATTTTTAAGTTATAAATCTTTTTCAAAAAGAAATTTTCAAAAAATAAAAAGCTTGGGAAATTGGGAAGTCAAGGGTGAGCAAGGCTCGAACCTAAGACCTCCACAACCTTGACCAAGCTTTACACACATACCACAACATCAACTGCCCTGGGGTCTTTTTCGTTTATTACCCCTCACTACTTTTTTTTATACTCTTTTTAGCCTTTTAGCCTTAACAGCTTATTATGCTTATTTCCTGCTTATTTAAATAAGCTGTGTAGCCCATTTTATTTTTTCTAGGATTAGCTTGCTTCAAAGTACTTTTCACAATTTTTTCAGAATTTTCTAAATTAGTTTAGTATTTTTAATTAAGTTTTTAGATTAAATCCGTTTTTAATTCATAATAAATTAAATAAAAGTCAAAAAAATATAATTCTTTTTTTTTAATTTTCTTTTATCATTTAGGATTGTTAAAAATTAAATTTGCATTTGTAGGGTTAAAATTGTAGGATTTAGTTTTTTAAAGAATGGGATTTGAATCCCGTTAACGTTTTTCGTGTTTAGGCTTTAATTGCTTTCGTTTTTAGTTTGTCTTTTCTTGTTTTTGCATTTTATTTGTAGAAATAGAATACAAATCATATATTGACCATTCAAACGCGCGATCACGAATTTAACTCGATTCTCCATTCACGCCTCGTCGGGACACGACCAGGAAGGTTTTTTGGGATTTTGCTTTGGGTAAAAGCAAATTTCCTTTTAAAAGCCTTACGGAATTCTTATCATTGATACTTTGTTAATTCTTATATATTATATTATATATATATATATATATATATATATATATATTATAATATATTATATATTATATATATATTATATATATATATATATATTTATATATATAGTAAAGGTGTATTTTAAGTGATCAATTTTTTGGCGCCGCTGCCGGGGAGGTGTGTGCGAATATCGTGTTTTCGTTTGAAGATTAGTTTTTAAAGACCCTTCCTCGTGAAGTTATCATTTTCCGTTTGTGAATATTTTCTTCTTATTATAAAAAATTAAAAACATACACAATTATTTTAATAAAGTATTGAAAGTACCATAAATATAAAAACAACAAAACAAATCCATGATGTTAATTGTTAAATCGGCTACTTGAGTTACAAACTATAAGGCGGGGGGGGGGGGGTATATGGCGGGTCGATCCAACGACTCGACCCAAAAAAAAGGAGCAGGTCTTTTAACTAGCTTCGCGCTGACCAAATCCCACGTTCCTTGTGCGTACAGTTAGACCCAAAAATATTTTAATTTTTGATTTCTTTTCCTTAGTGCATGCGCACTTCGTCTTTTCGAATTCTTTGTTGTGTGAATCCTTCTCCAAAATCCATACTACTTCAAATCCAAAACGTCGTAACCGTAGACGTTCAAAGCAAACTTTTTCTCTTGAGGAATCTCCCTTAGATACGATGGCCGATCAACGTACTATTGCGGAATTGATCCGTGCACCCACGAGGGTTTGCAGAGGCAATTGTGGTTTCACCAATTCTTATGAGCATTTCGAGCTCAAAGCATAGTTCATTAATATGATGATTTCAGTCAATTCTTCGGACCTTGAGAAAGACAATCCTCATGATCACATTCGTTGGTTTAACAAAATAACTTCCACAATAAAATACAAGGATGTGCTAAATTCGGCGATTAAGCTTATGCTTTTTTCATTCTCTCTTGCGGGGGTAGCCCGTTATTGGCTCGAAAAAGAACCCTCTCGTTCTATTCTCACTTGGGAAGATCTTTTTTTCCAAATTCATCAATGAATTCTTTCCTCCCTCAAGAACAAAAAATCTCTGAAATGAAATTTCTAACTTTCAACAACGTTTTGATGAATCGTTTCATAAGGCATGGGACCGTTACAAAGATCTCCTTCGTGCATGCCCTCCTCATGGTTTTACCGAATTGCATCAACTTGATACCTTCTACAATGCCTTAAACCCAGCCGACTAAAATTCTTTGAATTCTGCCGCCGGTGGCAATCTTTTTGAAAGACGTACTCAAGATGTGTTGATGATTATCGAAAACAAATCCAAGGTCCGTAATTCACGAAACAAATTGATTGTTTCTCAAGTGAAATCAAGTGATGTTAATTCTTCTTCTTCCTCTGAGATAGCCAAACTCACTCATGCAGTAAATCATCAAACAAGTGCTGTGACTACTGCCATGACCGCTATTCTCAAACAATTTCAAGCAACCCCACCTCCAGCTTCCGTAAAAGCCGTTGAGGAAATTTGTGTTACTTGCGGTGGTGCTCATCCTTATTATCAGTGTCTCACCGCCGATGGCAACACTTTCCCAGAATTTTGGGATAATATTCAAGGATACGTTTCAGCAGCCGCGGTTAACTACAATCAGGGTAATTCCGATTATCGTCCTCCGAGTGTGGCTATTCAAATTCGACCACCGAGTTTTGCTCAACCAAATATGCAAAATAATCAAAACCAATTTAGCCAACCTCAAGGATATAATCGAGGAAACAATTTCAATCAAGATACATCTTATCAAGCTCTAATTCAACAAAATCAAGTTGTACCTCTAAGTGAGTTGGAGAAAATTAAGAAGATAAATAAGGTTAATATAAAAGCCATGCAAGCTCAAATTATCAATGTGAAAAATGAGTTAAGAAATGAAATGCAAACTTCGATTTAAGCTTCAATGTCTAACCAAACCAATGAGCTTAAGAACATGATGGCTAGGTTTTTCCAAATGAACACTGCTTCTTCTTCAGGTTCGGGATCTCTCCCTGGCAACACCATTGCTAACCCGAAAGGTGAATTGAAAGCCATCACCACCCGAAGTGGTCTTGTTCTTGATGGACCTTATGTTCCTATGCCTCCTCCATTTATTAATTCGGAGGAGGATGAACGTGCAGAGGAGACGTTAACGAACCCGGGACTCGCTGAGTATACCATTAAGGTCCCACCTCCTCTTGTCCAAAAAGCTAAACCTACTTCTCTAAATAATTATGTGGTGCACAAAAGGGATCCTCTTCACCCCAATATCCCTTATCCTTCAAGAATGCACTAAGAAAAACAGCAAGAGAAAGATGAAGTCTAAATTCACAAATTTTGGCAAATGTTCAAACAACTTCACATCAATATATCTCTTGCTGATGCATTAATTCTAATTCCGACATACCAGAAAATGCTTAAAAGTCTCCTTTCCAATAAGGAGAAACTTTTAGAGCTGGCAAATACACCCCTTAATGAAAATTGCTCAGCGTTATCCTTAACAAGTTACCTGAGAAACTAGGAGACCCTGGGAAATTTCTCATTCCATGTGGTTTTAGTGAGCTCAAGTGCAAGGCCCTAGCCGATCTAGGTGCTAGCATCAACTTGATGCCAATCTCGGTGTGGAAAAAGTTAGGTTTACCCGAGCTTATTTCTACCCGAATGATCCTTGAACTTGCTAACCGGGCAATTTGGGAAGACCTTTCTTACAGACCGCTCATGCTTTGATTGACGTTCACGGAGAAGAAATGACTCTCCGTGACGGTGATGAAAGATTAATCTTGAATATGAGACATGATACTTAAAGCTATTCTAACAAGCCTAAAAAAGAATCAATCAACATGATTGACATCTACAATGTTTCTCATGATGATTATCTTGAAGATTTGTTTTTAATAAATCATCTAAGTGGCAATCCCACTCCAATTTCGGACCCTATTGTTTCTTATTCTCCCACACTTACTTCCTTAAAAGAAAGTGATTTAATTTGGGAATAATTCAAAGCTTATCTCGCAAGTGATTCATTTCCACCGGGGAGTGATGATACCAACTTTGACCAAGAGGGAGATCTTTGTTTAATTGAGGAATTATTAAATAATGATCCTTCATCTCCTCTCCCTCTTTCTCATAATCTATTAAGTGGCAATACCACTTCTTCTTCTCCTGACCATTTGCTCGAGGAGTTCGTCTATAAACTCGCTCTTATTATATTTCCACCGGGAAATGATGATCTTCCTCTTGATATTGAATCCGATCTTAGAGAAATAGAATATTTGCTTAACCATGATCCTACCAAGGAAATAGATTCTATTCTTGAGGATTCGGTTGATGAGGGTAATCTTGCAGATCCTAATAACAATCTTGTTGATACCATTCCCTAGATGTTCATCGATGAACATACTCTTGATTATTCATCTCCACCATTATATGATGATGTCGATGATGATCTTGTTGAACTTAAGTCCGATAATGATGATATTTATGATGATCTATTTGACTCCAAGAAAGATAAAATCAAAGAGTCTAAACTCTTGATTGATGAACTTGATCCCCCTAGATCAAGTGATTTCCTTCCTTCCCCCGAGTGTGACTCGGTTCTCTATGAGGATTTTCCAAGGTTGATGCTTTGCATTCAACCAATAACGAGGACAAAGTATTTAATCCGGGTATACTCATTCATGAGGACCTTTTTGAAGTCACTAATGCTTCTTTAATTCTTGAGGATAAGAATGAAAAGACGATATCCATATCTAATGCTTCTTTAATTTTTGAGGATTTTAATCCTCCTCTTTATGAACTTCCTTTCCACAAAGAAGTTCCTGGGTCCGAAACTCTACTCTCGTTTTCATCCAAAAATGAGGAAAAAGTTTTCAACCCCGGGATTCTCACTTTTAAAGGAGTTCATACTTCTCTTCTCTCAGAATTATCTCATCAGGGCCCTAAAGCTTTCAAAGTCATTAATATTTTTGAAAGCCCGATGGAGATTTTTCCTTGCTCTTATGGAGAGGACATCCATGTTTTGGATGTTCCGTGTCTCCATTTATATCCCCCTTGACCAGCTCAAGTATGGGGGATCGGGTCAAGCTTAGTAACCTTAAACAAGCGCTTCGTGGGTGGCAACCCATGCTTATCCTAATATAATTATATAATAGTAATGAATAATTGTGTTGTAAGGAGGCTCGCCTCTTCTTTTCTCGTGCTTTGTGTTTTGTGATATTTGTCCAGGATTTCCCTGATTTTAAAGCCTCTCGTGCTTATGGTTTTGTCCTTCGTTCACTCGAGTTTCACATCCTCAGCTTCATTTTAGGAATCCTATATCCGTGATCTTATCGACTAACGTTTATCTTTGAGCATACTTAATAAACGGCTTTAGATTTACGTAGAGACCCTTCTTAAAATATTGAGGACAATGTTTAGTACTAGTATGGGGGGATCTATCGATTTGATTGTGCCTGCAGTCATTGTTTTCAAGTAATCCTGTTTTTACCATCAAAATTCCAAAAAAATGAAAAATTTTAAAATTTTTCAAAAATAAAATAAGTGATTTGTCACAATTTTGACTTTCCTGCTGGGTATAATAAGAATAAATTTTGATTCGATCGAGCGTGTTGAGCTCTAGCTTGTCCATTAACTTTTAGACTAAGCATTCGCGGATCTTTTTATTAAAGATTTTAATTTTACGAAGAACGAGATATGATAGAGTTAATTATGAGTTAGATGTTAAACAAGGATTAGTTGGAAATCTTAAGAGCTCATAAGTGTAGTTTGTGGCTTTTCTCTCCCATAAGCTTCTAACCGGACTAATAATGCATGCTCTCTTCGAAAATTAAACTTAAATCAACAATTTTTGAAATGTAGTCAATAATATTTTTGTCTTAGTTCAAATTTATACTTAAATTTTCTAAAAAGAAACTTTCTCTATATATCGTGGTATGAAAAAAAAAGAAATGATGATGAATAAGGTAATAATATAAATTGTGGGCTGATAAAAGTTTACTGCCTCTTGTCGGCTCACAACCGATGTGGCAATCTTCAAAAGAAGGCCCATAGTAAGAATAATTATTCGAGACTGATAAAAGTTTGCTGCATCTTGCCGGCTCACAACCGATGTTGCAGCCTTCTAAAAGGTCAAGGATTTCCTTAGTTTAAAGGATGTGTAATTATATTAAGTGTAATAAATGTGATTTAATAAATATAGGGAAAATCTCTTTTTCTTAAATTTAAATATGCTTTTGAACTAAGACTATTTCGTTTTAAGTTGTGATTTTATACGGGAAACCTAAGAGTTTTTGAAACCGAAGGTCCGTGAGTCTCGATACTAGTCTCTGTGGGGTGTCAAAAGCCTGGTCACTTAGCCGCAAGGTTGAGATGTGTCGAGACGAAAGTCGTTACATGGGATGATCTCGCCTTCAAACTCATTATTCTCGGGTGGAACGTGAAGCATAGAAATTTTGCAAAATGTTGATCCATGGTTGAAATTCGAAATAGCACATTCACCTAAGATATAATAATTTTCGGGAGCGAAAAGTTTCACAAGGTACAAGTATGAGTAGTGTTAGCATCTTAACTTATATTTAACGGTGATTTCGTTTTTAAGCTTGGTTTGGGACGAGTGAAAAGTCGGGGACGATGAATTTATCCTTTTGGGCATTTTAGGATTGAAATGCATCTTATTCCGTGACCTTAAAGTTATGAAAATAACGGAAGTCCAAACATGTTAGTTAGTTGTTTAAAATGAAAAATACAAAAAAATGAGAAAAGGGGAAAAATACAAAAATATGTGTGGGAATAAGTGTGAATATTTAAAAATGGTCAAAACGGGGCTTTTTAAAGCTATTGATTCTTTAATTCCCCTCGATGAACACTTAGCTACTTTTTGAGGTAATTAGTGGAGGGGGATTGAGATTCTTAGTTTTCTTAAGTGTTTACTTATGGCATTGCGTGAGGACACGAAAATAGTTTAGTATGGGGGATTTTGGTATGTGCTTAATTACACATACCATTTACCTATAAAAACGTGCCTAAAATGACCAAAATATACCAAAAATACATTGTATTTGTGTGTTTTGTGATTTATGATTGTGTAGGTAACAAATATTCACTAAAGGACAAAATCAAGCCAAAATGGACAAAACCGAGCACGAGAATGGAAAGGTCGTGAAAAGTCAAAGTCAAAGTCAGCAAAAGTCAAAATCAAAGTCAACATCAAAGTCAAAGACGAAGCCGAAAACGAAGAAATCTTAAATGGACCAACCCGCACCCATTTAATGGGCCGGGTCAGCCCATTAAGACATCATTTATAAAACTTATAAGTTTTATGGTCCAAAAAACCCTTAAAAGTCCAAAACCCATAAACCGGCCCAAATATAAGCCCAATACACACTTAACATTGTTAACCATACACCCTTAACCCTCTTTTGCATCGTTAGTCCCTAAGGACTAACAGTGTCAATTCAAAAGGACTAACGGTGCAAACACTTAACCATTAACTCTAACACCCATTACCCTATTCACCCAAAACCCATTTCCTGCCAAGACACTATTCATGTGTCTCTTTCAACTCGTCCCCTGCAACCACAGACAAAAACATCACCCTCCCCACACTACCCCACTCCACTAAACTTCATTTCTACCTTGGCAATCCCCTATAATCCTATTCGTCAAGAAAAGAGGACAAGAGATGAAGGGCTGTGATGATTTTGCTTGATGAACAAGACTTTTTGATGGCTAAGATGAAGGCTTTGACTTCACTCACACAACTAGCACACCTGCTATCTCACTCACATAACTAGCACATTGAAGAACCAAGACTTTGAATTTTCTTATATAAAAAGGTCCCTTTGTAAGCCCTTGAGGCAAGTAGTTTTTAATCTAGTTTTATTTTCCAGCTTACATTAGTTTACTTTGAGCTTATTGTACCTTTTTTTACCTTGTACTCAGATTTTAAGTTGAATGAAATTTAAGTGTTTATGAAAATTCTGTTTTTAAGATTGAAGCATTTTATGTTATAAAACTGTTTTATCAGCTCTCAAAAGTTGTGTTCCTTGTTACTTAAGCCGTTTCTTGGATCTTACAAGCTTTTACCATAGTTTGTGAGATTTTAAAGATATTTTACCAAAAAAATAAAAGAATATGTCAAAATTTCACTTGGAGCATGGTGTATAATGGATGGCCATGGGTTATTGCTTATATGGATAAGCTATAGGTTGGTTATAAGCTGATTTGAGTGCTTGAATCATTCATAAAAAACTCTGGACCTTTGTAAGTTCTCAAAAGTCATTTTTAGCTTAAAAAGTTTAACCTGCTTATTGCTGGCTTATTGCTTATTTGTATTTGCTTATTATAGCTTATTATAGATGTTTAGTGCTTAAAATACTTAGGTTGTAGTTTAAAATTTATTTGTTTAAGTTTTTCTTAAAATCTGTCTTAATAGCTTAAAACTTGCATAATATGTTTTGGCTTATTTGAGTGCTTAATTCTTGCTGAAATCTGCTTAATATTGTTGTTAGAACTTATTAAACATCTGAGCTTTGGTATGTGCTTAATTACACATACCTTTTACCTTTAAAAAACGAGCTAAAATAACCAAAAACGGACTCAAAATGCCAGTTTAGCACTTGCAGTATTAACATTAGTTAAATACTGGCTTGATGTCTTTGACCTTTAAGTCAAGTTTTGAAGCTCAAATTAGTTTCATAGTCATCCTTAAGATAAGTTTTCAAAGCTTAAAAATCATTTTTTAGGTTTTTAGTAATCATACTTTGAATCTGTGGAGTTTTGGTTTAAATTCATGGCTTATTTGCTTAGATTTTGATTAAGAGCTTGCAAGTATTGTTTTCTTACTTGTTTTATGTTTAAATGCAGTAGTAAAGAGTTGGACAAGTATGCTTTAGTTTAGTAGTTTTGGTTTTTATAAAAACTGTTCAAAGTAGTTTTTCTTTTAGTTTCAAATTTCAAAACGCCCTTTTTCAATTCATATATTCAGAAAGTTAAAGTTAGATTTAAAATTTGAAATTTCTTGCACAAGCTCCTTAGGTGTCAAGCTCAATCTGTTTTAGCTTAAATATTAGTTTAGATGCTTATTTGATTAGCTTAAAGTAGGCCTGCACTTTGCCTTTTGTCTTTTATTCAAAACTTGAAAAAACCAAAAAGATAGGATTTTAGTGTAAACAGCTTTTTCATAGGCCTTTTTCACAGCTTATTTGATTTTCATAATGTTTTTTGATTGATGATTTAGATAGATTATTGTATAAGCTTTACAGTGCTATAAGTCCCTAGGCCATAAGGATCCATTTACTAGCTTATAATTTTAGCTTAGGAAAAGTGCCCCCTTTTGGCTGTTTGGTTATTGGTTTTGGAGAATAAGCCTCATTTTGCTTTTCTGAGCTATGGCTTATTGAATTTGCTTTATCTTGTGTTTCATCTGGCTTATTTGGTTAGGTTATAATAAGTTATGTTAGCCTTTTTTTGCTTTAGGGGTAGGCTTATTTAAGCTTATTAGCACTTTTAGTTCAGGATATAAGGTTTAAAGGCCTTTAAGTGATTATGTCATTTTAAGCTTAGTTTAGCTCATTTTGTTAGCTTATTTCTGATTCTTAGTGCTTATTTAGTTTTGCCTTAAGATTGTTTCTGCTTATTTTCTTTTTCTTTTTGCTTATTGTGTCTAAAAATGCTTAACAATTAGCCTTTTAGTCTTTATAAGAATTAAAAAGCCAAGTTGTCACCTTTTGAGAGTCTTTATTTCCAGCTTATTTTAGGTTTTTATTAAAAAAAAGTTAATTTTCACAATTGTTGGTTATTTTTAGGTCTTAAAGACTTTTCAAAAAGAAATTTTCAAAAAATAAAAAGCTTAGGAATCAGGGAAGTCAAGGGTGAGCAAGGCTCGAACCCCTGACCTCAACCCAACTCCCAAGCCTTTAACACTACACACACTCACCAACTGCCCTGGGGACTTTTTCATTCTATACTTGCAACATTTAATACTTAACATCATTTCACAGTTTTAAGCTATAAGCCCTTTTCAGCTTATTTACAGCTTATTGAGAAAAGCGGTTGGTCCCATTTATTTTTCCTAGGATTAGCATAGTTAAAAGTACTTTTCACAATTTTTTCAGAATTTTCCAAATTAGTTTAGTATTTTTAATTAAGTTTTTAGATTAAATTCGTTTTTAATTCATAATAAAATATATTTAAGTCAAAAAAATAAAATTCTTTTTTCTAAAATTTTCTTTTATCATTTAGGACTGTTAAAAATTAAATTTGCTTTTGTATGGTTAAATTTGTAGAATTTAGGTTTTTAAAGAACAGGATTTGGATCCCGTTATCGTTTTTCGTGTTTTAGCTTTAATTGTTTTAATTTTATGTTTACTTTACTTGTTTTTTTGTATTTAATGATAGAAATAGATTCACAATAATCATTGACCATTCAAAACAACTAGCGGATCACGAACGGTAACCTCGATTTTCTTTTCCGCTCTGTCGGAAACGACCGGGAGGTTTGTTATTTTTGGGATTTTTACTTGGGGTTTAAAAGGTAATAACTCTTTTTAAAAAGCCTCTTGTATTTTTATTCGATTGGATAATTTTAATTTTCCTCTTAGTTATTTTATATTATATTTTTATATATATATATATATATATATATATATATATATATATATATATATATATATATATCATAAATTATATAGTAAAAAGGTGATTAATTTTATACTGTCAATTTTTGGCGGCCGCATTGCCGGGGATGGTGTGTGGAATATCGTCGTTTGTTTACGTTTGAAAAGATTAGTTTTTGAGACCCTTCCTCGTGAAGTTATCAAGTTCCGTTTGTGAATATTTTCTTCATTATTATATAAAATTAAAAATACCAACATACTTTTCCTAAAGTATTGAAAGTACCAAAAAAATTGAAAAACAACAAAACAATCCGTGAGGTTAATTGTTAAATCGGCTCACCTTTGAGTTACAAACTATAAGGGGGGTATAAGGCGGGTCGATCCAACGAACTTCGACCCAAAAGGAGAAGGGTTTTTAACTAGCTTCGCGCTGACCAGCTCCTCCGCTTCCTTGTGGAGTAATTTAGGAGAGTACCGTTGAACTTTGAACATTCGAACCGGAAAAATATTTTAATTTTTGATTTCTTTTCCTTAGTGCATGCGCACTCGCTCTTCTTCGAATCTAGTTGGTGAATCTTCTCCTAATCCAACTACTTCAAATCCGAAACGTCGTAACCGTAGACGTTCAAAGCAACCTTTTTCTCTTGAAGAATCTCCCTTAGATACGATGGTCGATCAACGTACTATGGCGGAATTGCTCCATGCACCCACCGAGGGTTATGCAGAGGCAATTGTGGTTTTCCACCATATTCTTGTGAAGCATTTGTGCTCAAGCATAGTTCAATTATATGATGACCTTCGGACCAGTTCTGCGGACTTGGGAAAGACAATCTAATGATCACATTCGTTGGTTTAACAAATAACATTCCACTAATAAATACAGGATGTGGGCCTAATTCGGCGATTAAGCTTATTGCTTTTTTCATTCCTCTTGCTGGGGGGGCAGCCGTCGTTTGTCTCGAAAATAAGAACCCCTCGTTCAATTCCCCCCACTTAAGGAAGATCTTGATTCCAAAATCCATAAAGAATTCTTTCCTCCATACAAGTTTCGGAAAATCTCCGAAATGAAATTTCCAACTTTCAACAACGTTTTGATGAATCGTTTCATGAGGCATGGGACCGTTACAAAGATCTCCTTTCGTTGCATGCCTCATCTTTGGTTTTACCCGAATTGCATCAACTGATACCTTCTACATTTGCCTAAAACCCAGTCGACCCAAGATTCTTTGAATTATGCCGTCGGTTGGGCAAATCTTTTTGGACAAGACGTACTCAAGATGTGTTGATTATTATCGAAAAAATAAATCCAAGGTCGCAAGTCACGGAAAAAAATCGATGGTTTTCTAAAGTGAAATCAAGTGATGTTAATTCTTCTTCCTCTAAGATAGCCAAATTTACTCATGCAGTAAATCAGCAAACAAGTGTTGTGACTACCGCCATGACCGCTATTCTCAAACAATTTCAAGCAACCCCACCTCCAGCTTCTGTAAAAGCCGTTGAGGAAATTTGTATTACTTGCGGTGGTGCTCATCCTTATTATCAGTGTCTCGCCGCCGATGGCAACACTTTCTCGGAATTTCGGGATAATATTCAAGGTTTACGTTTCGCACAGCCGCGAGTTAAACTAAATCAGGGTAATCCGGTTTCGTCTCGAGTGTGGCTAATCAAATTCGGACCACGGGTTTTGCCAATCCAAGTGGCCAAAAAATAATCAAAAGTTTAGCAAAACCTCAAGTCATTATCGAGGAAACATTTTCAAACAAAGAAACATCTTATAAATCCATACAACAAAATCAAGTTGTACCTTTAAGTGAGTTGGAGAAAATTAAGAAGATAAATAAGGTTAATATAAAAGCCATGCAAGCTCAAATTAACAATGTGAAAAATGAGTTAAGAAATGAAATGCAAACTTCGATTCAAGCTTCAATGTCTAACCAAACCAATGAGCTTAAGAACATGATGGCTAGCTTTTTCCAAATGAACACCGCTTCTTCTTCGGGTTCGGGATCTCTCCCTGGCAACACCATTGCTAACCCGAAAGGTGAATTAAAAGCCATCACCACCCAAAGTGGTCTTGTTCTTGATGGACCTTCCGTTCTTATGCCTCCTCCATTCATTAATCCAGAGGAGGATGAACGTGCAGAGGAGACTTTAACGGACCAAGAACTCGCTGAGTATACCATTAAGGTCCCACCTCCTCTTGTCCAAAAAGCTAAACCTCCTTCACTAAGAAATTATGTGGTGCACCAAAGGGATCCTCGTCACCCTCATATCCCTTATCCTTCAAGAATGAACCAAGAAAAACAGCAAGACAAAGATGAAATCCAAATTCATAAGTTTTGGCAAATGTTCAAACAACTACACATCAATATCACTCTTGCTGATGCATTAATTCTAATACCGAAGTACCAGAAAATGCTTAAAAGTCTCCTTTCCAATAAGGAGAAACTTTTAGAGCTGGCAAACACACCCCTTAATGAAAATTGCTCAGCGGTTATCCTTAAGAAGTTACCCGAGAAACTTGGAGACCCTGGGAAATTTCTCATTCCGTGTGGTTTTAGTGAGCTCAAGTGCAAGGCCCTAGCCGATCTAGGTGCTAGCATCAACTTGATGCCACTCTCGGTTTGGAAAAAGTTAGGTTTACCCAAGCTTATTTCCACCCGCATGACCCTTGAACTAGCTAACCGGGCGGCATTTGTTACACCGGCTGGAATTGCCATGTGATGTATTTTTCTGGTTTGGAAAGTTCACATTCCACTGCTGTGACATGATACTTCAAACTATTCAAACCAACCTCACAAAGAATCAATCAACATGATTGACATCTACAATGTCTCTCATGATGATTATCTTGAAGATTTGTTTTCAACAAATCATCTGAGTGGCAATCCCACTGCAATTTCAGACCCTATTGTTTCTTCTTCTCCCACACTTACTTCCTTAGAAGAAAGTGATTTAATTTTGGAAGAATTCAAAGCTTATCTCACAAGTGATTCATTTCTACCGGGGAGTGATGATACCGACTTTGACCCAGAGGGAGATCTTCATTTAATTGAGGAATTATTAAATAATCCTTCATCTCCTCTCCCTCTTTCTCATAATCCATTAAGTGGCAGTACCACTTCTTCTTCTCTTGACCATTTGCTCGAGGAGTTCGCCGATAAACTCGCTCTAATTACATTTCCACCAGGAAATGATGATCTTCCTTTTGATATCGAATCCGATCTTAGAGAAATAGAATATTTGCTTAACTATGATCCTATTCTCGAGGATTCGGTTGATGAGGGTAATCTTGCAGATCCTAATAACGATCTTGTTGATACCATTCCCGAGATGTTCACCGATGAACATACTCTTGATTATTCATCTCCACTATTATATGATGATGTCGATGATGATCTTATTGAACTTGAGTCCGATAATGATGATGTTTATGATGATCCATTTGACACCAAGGAAGATAAAATCAAAGAGTCTAAACTATTGATTGATGAACTTGATTCCCCTGGATCAAGTATTTTCCTTCCTCAATTCCTCGAGTATGACTCAATTTTCTATGAGGATTTTTCCGAGGTTGATACTTTGACTTCAACCAATAACAAGGACAAAGTATTTAATCTGGGTATACTCATTCATGAGAACCTTTTTGAAGTCACTATTCGAGTAACACCGGATAAGAATGAAAAGACGATATCCATATCTAATTCTTCTTTAATTCTTGAGGATTTTAATCCTCCCCTTTTTGAACTTCCTTTCCGCAAAGAAGTTCCCGGGTCCGAAAATCTACTCTCGTTTTCATCCGAAAATGTGGAAAAGGTTTTCAACCCCGGGATTCTCACTTCTAAAGGAGTTCATACTTCTCTTCTCCCGGAATTATCTCATCGGGGCCCTAAAGCTTTCAAAGTCATTAAAATTTTTGAAAGCCCGATGGAGATTTTTCCTTGCTCTTATGGAGAGGACATCCGTATTTTGGATGTTCCGTGTCTCCATTTCTATCCCCCTTGACCAGCTCAAGTATGGGGGGATCGGGTCAAGCTTAGTGACCTTAAACAAGCACTTCGTGGGTGGAACCCATGCTTATCTTAATCTAATTATAATAGTACTAACGAATAAGTGTGTTGTGAGGAGGCTCGCCTCTTCCAATTTCTCGCGTTTTGTGTTTTGTGTTGTATGTCCAGGATTTCATGGATTTTGAAGCCTCTCGTACTCGTGGTTTTGTCATTCGTTCACTCGAGCTTCACATCCGCAGTGTAACATTTCTCAATTTCAGGTCATTTTACGACTCCTATTATATGTCACTATTTATTTTAGTCCGATACGCGTTTACTTTTAATTTAACTTTTAAGCTAAATCGCGTAGACTAGAAATAAATCATTT